>CAIGQQ010017496.1:5720-18270 GCA_903798035.1 Danio albolineatus | reverse complement strand
GTATTCCAATGTGTGCAAGTGGAGAGATACAATATAACCCTGTTACACTTGGAAGACCCGATTGAGACAAATCCTGCATGTTCATAGCAAGTACGCATAATTCACGCTTATATTAGTGAGTTTGCATTAGTGTAACTTATAGCAAATGTTTCCCAGTACTGGGTTGCAGCTGGAAGGGCATCCGCTGTTTAAAACATATGCTGGATAAGTTGGTGGTTCATTTCGCTGTGACAACCCCTGATGAATAAAGGGACTAAGCCGAAAGAAAATGAATGAATGACCGAACTTGTGCAAATGCTTAATTCCACTTGTACTTTTGTCTCTGTTTTCTTGCCTTTGTGCATGTCCTGAGGCTCAGCTGAAGACCTACGTGGTGATATTTTATATACTCAACAAGATGCAGAAATGCCATCTGAAAAGGTTTCCTGCTGTTTGCGGTTTGCGAATGTGAAATTTCTGTTAATAAACACCCTGGATAGTTTGTTAACCCCAGGTATAGCATGAGCAGTGTGGAACATGATTACAGATAACCCAGGATTCTGTTTATCCAGCGTTAGAATGACCCAGGGTTAACAGTTTGAAGTATGAAAAGCCTTAAGAATACTCAGCATCAGCTCTCAGGATGAACAGAGCACAATGACAAACAGCGACATACAGAAATTGTCATTCATGTAATAGCAGTGACCTGATAAACAGAGTTAAAATGACATTTTTCAATAAAAAGTTTAAAGTTTATTGAGATGATTGTTGGGGATTGTATGGGTTTTGGCTAGATTGGGGAGCAAAACATGAACAAACGAAAATGTTATAAAAAGTTTAAAGACCAACAACACATTATTTAGACTTTTTAAGACCCCATGGAAACCCTGTTTAAACACTATAGCCCTGGTTGTTAGATATTATAATAATAATGTAATTCTAACTCAGATACTATCTGTGAGAACTAGTAACAACTACTAGTAACAAGTTTAAACCCATAAAGAAGTTGATGAAAAAGGGAATTGTGATCAATGTGACATATGCAAATGGAAAGCACTAAGCCAACACTCAGGGATGGGCAGTATTTATGATACAAAATAGTATTTTGTCATTTGTATTTGATAGGGTTTATGAAAATGGCTAAATATTTTGTATCAAAATACTTTAGTGTTTTGTATTTTTGTAGTTTCAAAATACTGTAAAATAGTTTGCAAGAAGTCAACAGTACATGATGACATCATAAAAATGAGGCCTCTGATTGGTGCTTTCGCAGTTATTTTCCTAGGTTGAGATCAGAACTGAAAACTGATTAATTTTTAAGAAGGTGGTCAAAGATTGGAGTGTGGATGGAAATTATGCTTAAAGAAAGTAACAGACACATGGTGAGGGTATATTCAGGAGCAAGTCAACATCCATTAAAAACAGTATACTGAGCAATGCTAAGACCACAATAATATAATGACTATATAGTGCACAGTTCAGCATCTTTGCTTAAGGAATGAGATGGAATAAAATATCAGTCCTTCAGAACAAGATGAGGAGCTTCAGAACATCATCATTCTCAGTGTTGCAGGCGGAAACGCAGATGAACTTTATAAATATAAAACACCTAAATATGGTGTACTGGTGATTTTTAAGAGGGTAATCTCTTCAAAAGAGACTCTTTCAGTTAAAGTATAGCTGAAAGAATCTTGGAAGAATGAGTATACAGTACAAATAATGGATGGTTTGTAATTTGTAACTCAAAGTGAAACACAAGTTACCTTTGGGTTACAAGTCCAGACTCACTAACATAGGCCACATTAGGCCACAACTTCCCCCTATAGGTGAACGAAGTGGGAGAGAAAAGTTGTTCCTATCAAACATTGTTTACTTTCCTAAGTTAATTCAGCGGTGAAGAGACTGATCGATATGCCTATTGATGGAAGGTTTGTGAAGAAATTTCATCCTCCATTTTAAAAGTATTTTGTAGTATTTTAAAATACGAAATACAGTATTTAATTTAGAAATATTTGTGGCTGCTGTATTTTGTAGTTTATTTTTGATACACGTAAAATGTATGCATTTGGTATTTATTTTTAAAATACATTTCAATGTATTTTTGCCCATCTCTGCCAACACCATCACCGTAATAGCAGATATCTTCTATGAGAATACTGTACACTCTAAAAAAAAAAAGGTTCCTTGAGGTTCTATATAGAACCCTAGGGTTCTATACTTGGCCAGTAGAACCTTTTACCCAAAAATGGTTCTATTTGGAACCCTTTGAGTGCAAAGAACCTTTTTGATTAAAATGGTTCTATAATTTATGATTTATAACATACTTATATAGTAAAGATTATAAACTAATTATAAGCTATAACACAGAGAGACAAAGCTTTTCGAGTCAAAACCTAATAAAATGACTGCTATGGTCAAAAACCTAATCAATGTATGATGGGATTTTTGTTTCATGCAGGTTTGTACATTACCATATAACTAATATTTATATATGCTTATTATTTAACATTTATTACGAATTATTTTGTGAAATAAATAAAATAATCAGTTTATTTAGACTGTTCAGTGTGTTGTTATAGTTTAATAATTTATTTTAAACTAATAATCATGATAACTTCACTCTTTAAAATGATGTGTTAAAAATTAACACAAAATATGTGTTAAACAGTTCGTAACACGTCTTGTGTTGCTACAGACACATTGTGTGTTAATATTGTGCTTAGCTGTTTACACAATGGCTGTGTTAAACCAAAATCTATTTCTATAGTGTTTGGTTTTACTACATTTAAGCAGCACACATACTGTATAAAATGCACATTTATTTTACCTGTAGTCAAAGGGCGATGTCTACTGTATTTATGTAATTTAATTATCATGTTGGCAATATAAAATAAGTATTTGAGTATACCTGGGTGAAATGTACGCGCTGTGAACGTGCGCGCGAGCGCTAAGTGCATGCGCAGTGACGTTCATTTTCAACCATCGCTCCCACGGCCCTGTCGGGTATGAAGCTCTCTGCCTCAGGTGAGTGAAATTAATTACAATTCGTCTACGACAGTCAATATTTTTTTCCACCTTGCTTAAGAATGTTTTGTGTTTGTTGTCCTAGAAGTTGTTTTTTCTACTATGTTGTCTGTGTATCGTACTACACGGGTGACCTATTAACTCTGTCGCAAGCTAGGTTAACAGTTAACCCATTTGGCGCGATTTTTGTAAACTTGTGTTTGCTGAATTGTTAATAACACGTAGCAAGCGGAAGACTTAGCATAGGTTCGTTGTGATTTCGGTAGGAAAGTTAGCGTCACTTTATAATTGATGTGAACATGAATGTTTTGTATTCGACAGCGCTAACGTAAAGCCTCGGCATCTCTGAACTCGAGGTAACGTTATCTCACGCCGGAGACATTCTATAACGTTACGTAATCATAATGCTATTTAATGATGATGCCCTTTGACAGTAATTTGTATATCAGCCCCGAGACTTAAGGTTAGCTGGGTGCTGCAGACAGACAACAAATGGCGCCTTGGTGTGAGCAAATTCATAAAAAAATGTCTAAATATGAAAACCTTTATTATAATCAACCTTGCGCGCCATTTTGCGCCACCCGTCTAGTCACATACTATTCAAAATATGCTTTGTATTGTTGTACACTGTTACATGTATTTGTTTTTTTCACTGTGCTGTGTATATATGGATTTCTTTCCCTTTTACTTAGATAAAGGAAGTCGAGGAACAAATTACAGTTACTCTAACACTTCTACACCGAGCTCTTGCAACTGCTCATAGACGGAAAGGAAACATGGAGAAAACTATTCACAGTTGGCATGGAGTATGACAAATTTTAAATATAATATATTACAAGCAACATCCCTGATTCATCAGAAAGAAGTGTGCATTCAATATGGGTAAATGAATAATGTCTTTCACTTTTAATATTATATAATAGTAAATATTTAAATAAATAAAATGTTTTTGTCATTTCTTAATGTCATTGAACAGATGAAACTCAGACTGGCACCACAAATAGATTGCTGACACTGCTTGAAGAAAATACAATCCTGAGAGAACACGAAGAGACAAAGACGCTGTCTATTTCCTTAAGAAAGGTTATTGATAAAGTTGCTGTCAATGACCTCGTAAAGAAACATGTGAGTATGTTTTTTTTAAGTCAATGTAAGCTGTATTTGTTTGCAAATTAATTACATTAATTTAAAAAAGTTATACATTTAAAAAAATGACACATTTAACAAAAATATTTTAAATAAATTTAACAACAGTCTATAGTGGTATCAGTGTTTATTTTATGTTTGTCAATTTGTAAGAGCCATTTGCAACTATTTTTTTATATAACTTTTTTTTCAGCTATCCATCGGGTACAGAAAAGCTGGCACTAACAAAGGAAATTGTGTCATTGTTGTCCTCGTTAAGGATTCAGGAGCCAATTGGTGAAAATGAGGAACATGTAAGGATGTTTTTACATTATAAAAGGAATGCAATGTCTATTTAAGCTGCTCAAGTGTACTTGACATTAACTTTTTTTTGTTTTTGCATCACTAATGTCAGGAGCATTTTTTTGATGGGCCATCACCTACTCATGTACAGTTTGAAATGTTGTTACACAGTGGACACTTTGCTAAGTCCAGATGAAACTGTGCTAAGTGAGTGGTTTACTCTGATTAAGTGGAGGCAACCATCACCAGAAAATTCATCAATAAATTGGTAATAGAGATGCTCAACTAAAACAGAACTTTACACTGACTTTTGTTCTATAATTGTAACATTAATATGTCTTTGTTATTGTTTTTTTTTAGACATTGAATTTTCCAAGCTTGCAGATGGGAAAGAGGATTTGTCTATCCGGAAACGGGAAAGGAACATAATTCCAAATCTCAAGGGAATAGTGTCCTTGGAGAGGAAAAATGACATCAGATACTTGCTGGAGAAGTCTGACAATCAGCATGATGGTATGAACTTCAGCCAAAATGTCTGTTGCCTGTGCACACTTTTGTAAACATAGTTTAAACAAGAAAACTTAATGTAAATTTTAATTTTCAATTTATGATAAAGTAATTATTACAAATACATATTAATTCATTTTAATAAAATTAATTCTTATTTTGCATGTGACCTGCATCTTCACTTCTTCAAGATGAGCTGTGTTACTCTATGCTGAAGATCCTCATTCATCTTCTTCCACCCACGGCATCTGGGAGAACTGTTGCTAGAAGTAAGTGCTGTGTGAAATCTGCTGTACTGTATCATACCTATGGTATGGTTTTTACTGTGTTAGCTTGTGATAAACAAAATTGTTTCTAATGCAGCAACATTTTCTAATGGTTTTCATTGTTTCATTTCTAAAGGCTGGTACCAATGTTCCATCTTTGCTCACTGAATCCATGAAGGGGACCATGAAGTCAGCTCAGCCACAGTTTGTTTCCATCAGTTCTTTAGGACATGGATGCCGGTATGTAATTGTCAAAGAATGACTCTTTTGCCTCTCCTCCTAATGTTGAAACCATGACCTCTGCTGTGGACAAACTTTTTACATTTTCTGGCTGTGTAATTTTCAGTATCTATCCTCTGTTTTTTTTTATTTTTTGAGTATGTGACCTATCTTTGACCCAGTCCCCCTGCAAATGATCAAATTATTTCTTAATTGATGGGTAAATTGCAGTCTCTCACCTAAATGAAATAAGCATGCATAAGTGACTAACATGTTTTTAAAAGGATTTTGTCGAAACATTGGAGTTAATTTGATATTTAAGGGAAGTACATGCACTCTGATAGTCGCAACACTTGAGAATAAGTTTGATAATTAATATGTTGATGGCAAGTTCAGTTCAATACATTTTATGTCAAAGGTAGATTAATTCTGTGATATAAATTCATATTTACACACTCTAAAAGGCTGTCTTCCTACCTCAGATTGTGATGGACCTGGAATGCGACATCAGATACTCATAAGTCAAGAACCGAATGAAACACCCTTTTCCAGAGTACAGATTATGGAGGGGTTTGCAGAACTAATGGAGCAGTTTTTTTCTTCTTGGAGTGCCACAGCTTGTGAGTAAACACTGTTACATTGTGTGCCAAATAGTTTTGAGTTCAATTTTAATGAACAAGTTTAATGAACTTGTATTGCTGAAAATGTGTTATTTGTAAACTTACACATGAAGTAAACAAAATGTTTTTTTGCATTTAGGATGCTGAAAACTTGGTGAAGAACACAGAAACATCATTAAAACAAATGGCCCAAAAAAGGGAAGGAAAGAAGGAAGTGCTCCATGACAGTCTCATTGGACCAGCAGAGGAAACTGCAGAAGGTAACTACTCCCTATATTACATCCCATATCCTCCAAACACACACTTTAATTTTATTGATTATAACTGTAATTCAATTTGATGACATGTTAATTGGTTAAAAGTACTCAACATTAAAATATTGTTTTACAGAAATCCAAAGGTCCTACACCATCCAGGATTCAACAGCTCTCCTGATTCCACCTACTGTAGGCTTGAAGTGTCAGTATTACATTGGACAACACTCACTCGCTACCCTTCGACTTCCTCATTTATCAGAGGCACCACAGTGGAGTGAATCACCAATTCATCTGCCCTTTCCAGCCACAACCCAGCACTTGGAAACACCCATATTCTCTTACATCTACACACATTCACTCACTATGGCAATTCACCTATACCGTACACATGCTTTTGGACTGTGGGGTCAACCGAAGCACCCAGAAGAAACCCACAAGAAAACTGGGAGAACTTGGAAACTCCACACAGAAAATGCCAACTGGCCCAGTCGGGACTCGAACCAGTGACCTGCTTGCTGTGAGGTTAAAAATTATGTATAAAAATGGATGTTGTGATGACCAATACATACAGTACATGTACCATCCACTTTTTGAAATTGTGGTGTTATTTAATAGATGTTTTGATTGTTTGTGTATGGTTTCCATCTGCATTGTGATATATTTCTCTTCCGTTTAGAGATGTGTGAAAGTTAAGTGTATTTGCTCAAACAGTAAAAAAGCGTATAAAAGTGAAATCATTACAATTACAGTGTTAAATGCCATTAAACTGTTAAGGTAGATCTGCTGTCCAATGCAAAGTATGCAGAGGTGCAATTTTAAATATTTAAAAAATATTTTGTATAATGGATTGAATAAATTTAAACAATTTGAATTTTCTGGATTGGTTTTATTATTATTTTTATTCATTAATAAGTAGCAATAATTCATTAATAAATAAAAAGAACCCTGGTTTCTCCCAAGGTTTTTTAAGTCTTCACTTTCGCCAATTGGTGAAGTTTTTTCCTCGCCGCTGTCGCCTCTGGCTTGCATGGTTCGGGACTTGTAGGGCTGCGCATCGATGGATTAATCTTCAGAGTTTGGACTCTCAGCAGTGATTATTAAACCACGCTGAAATGAACTAAACTGAACTTCAACACTGAAAACTGGACTGACACTGTTTCAATTTTTTATAATGCATGTGAAGCTGCTTTGACACAATCTACATTGTAAAAGCGCTATACAAATAAAGATAAATTGAATTGAATTGAATTGAATAAATGGTTCTAAATAGAACCATCTAACTTGAATTCAAAGAACCATTTGGGGTTCTATTTAATGAACCCTTAAAATGGTTCTATATAGAACCTTTTTGGGGTTCCATATATGAAGCGCTTGATAGAACCATTTTTGGTTCTATATAGAACCGTTTGTTTTAAGAGTGCAGGTGTTTAATTAGCGACACGGCTGCAGCCAGTGATAAAGCCAAAGCCGTCACATCAAGCAGTGCCAGCACTGATGACCATCCATGGCCTTATCTGAAAGAAATGTTTTTATTTACTGATATACAGACTGGCTCTTACAGGATGCAGTGTCTACTTTGTTTGCCACAAACCATGAAACTAAGTGCTTTTAAGAATTCATTGTCAAATTTGAGAAAACACATTGAGGTAAGAGTCTATTTAATGTTCATTTAATGGGATTTTAGTCAAATTATGTCTGACTCCACAATGGTATTGTAAGCATAATGTTCCCGAAAGTTAATACAGTTACTGATATGGCAAAAACCACTGTGACATGACATGACTATATTTTAGCTTCATTTTTTTTTTGTGCAACATAAATACATGTATCCCTGAAATTCTACATTGCGCATCTGGAGCATTTAGCTGTGAGAGAAACATCCTAATCAATTGAAAAACTACTCGCGCCTGACCTCGATCGCTTAGAAGAGGAAGAATGGGAGCAAAAATATGGAGCTCCTAACGAAACAACTCAAAATTGGAGAGGCCAAGATCATTTCTCAAGCAACCGTTGATAAAGCTGTACTGCGATTCATTGTATGCGGTCTCCAACCTTTTAGCGTGGTTGAAAAAGATGAATTTAAGGACCTGATTCATGACTTGCAGCCTAACTCTACTGTACGATCAAGATCAACCATCTGTACCAAGATAGAGGAAGCTGTGGGAGGAATGAAGAGAAGTGCAACAGAAGCAGAATATATAGTAATGGTTATAGTTATGATTATGCATACAGTGCTCAGCATATGTGCATAACTACCATTATAATAATGTGTGATTTCATTATATTTTCTGAACTATATTTTATTTTTTTAAAGATTACATACAAATTAATTTACTATATGCCTGAAAAATAAGACATATATGAATAAATCATAGGATATAAACATACAAGAGTTAGTCAAAATGAGAATCAAAGTTGCTATTATTTATACTCAAAAAATGTGTCACAAGGACCCAAATCCTTAACAGAATTATTATTATTATTATTATTATTATTATTATTATTATTATATTCTACAGTGCTTCATGGAAATCGCGCACTGCACCTTTAAGGTGATTGAATATGGCGGCGCGGTGGCGTTGCTGTTAGTGGAGTTCTAAAAAAAGAATGTATGCGATGACGTTGAGTGGGACCTGTATTAAGTGTCTGACCGTCGCTGACATTAGCGGTATGTAAAGATCTTTCTAAAAGTATCATTTTAGGTTATTATATTTGGTTGTTTCGACGTGCTTTTGGTGAAGGACACTAAAGATTTGAGTATTTCTCTCTGTCATCTCGTTTCAGATTATTATATTTGTGTTTCCCTGCTTTTGCTTGGACTGTAGATTGTTCTGAATGTTGGTTTGAATTGGAGATTGCTATATTATTATTTTAGGATTTTTTATATACATACATATTTTATAGTTTGTGTATTCTGTTGTATACTTTAGTAGCCTATTTATAATCGTAGAATGTCATTTTTGTCATTTGTTGTGTTGTCAGGTTGGTACTGAAAGATACTAATGTTGTTTGTATGTTTCATTCATTTGGATATTACTATCTAATAATAATAATTGTAGCACATTTATCTATTCTAAGTTTATAGATTGTCATCTTGTAGAGTATTTATTTATAGCTGTGAAATATTATTTGTTAGTGTTAGAACAAAACCAGACTGGAGACAATGGTAGATGAAACTTCCAAAGAATGATAAATTAATGACTTGATATCTTTCTTTTGTATTTTACAGGTAGGAATGGACCACATGGAGAAAAAGGGAATCACAAACCTCAGCAATGACTGGAAATTGATGGTCAGGAATTTCTTTTTTTTTTTTATTCAGATGGACGGGTGCATTGATGGACGTCTTTCCAAGATGAAGAGGTTGGTGTTTGGTATAGATCAGTGGTTCTCAAACATTTTTACTTCAGAAAGAATTTTTCTCTCCAAGTACCACCTAATGACCAGCATCGAAAATTAGTAGCGTAGTAGACCTAATTAATCAGCTACAGCTCTGCATAGTTCAAAAGCAAGGCAGATTTATTCATAAAAATAATGTCAGCCACTTTAAACATTATAAATAGTTTGAACATTAACACTGTACTGTGCTTACGTTTAAATAAAAATGCGTTTAAAAATCTGTACTGTTCGTAAAAGGTAAAAAAATAAGTAAATAAAATGCTGTACTTAAAGGTAAAGTATTAGCATATAGTCGCCTATATTCATCAAAACCTGGAAATGTAGATTGGACCTCATAAACTTATAAGTCATCATATTCATATCATATATAAACCATTTTTGATCCATTTTGAAAAATATGCTGCATGTTCACATGACATATTTATATGGGGGAGACCGGGGATCGTTGCACTTCTATTATATTTCTCTATATATCTTTGAGATCTTGAGGTACAAGTGTCTGCTATTCAATGACATAGAAATTACAACATTTTAACATTATAAAATAAGAATTATGACCAACAAATGGATTTGAAAGCTTTTATTGAACATTGAGCTTTCAGTATAATTTGTGTGTCTCTGGGTTATAAAGCTGAATCAAATGTGCAAATGTGCATCAGCTTCAATAATTGAAGGCTTCATGAGCCCACAGAGGTCAAACACTGAACTCAAACTACTTTGACTTGTTTCTTCTTCAAGAGCTACAGGAATACTGACATTAAATCAGAGAAATACAGTTTTAAATCTGCTTGGGGTTGGTGGAAACATTTCACTGATGTTACTAGCAAGAGTTACAACTGACACAGCGTTATGTGGCCATGAATCTGTTCTCCTTATAGCTAACAGCTCAAACATTCTCACCAACAATGTGGATTAAATATATCCACACACAGACACACACATTACATGGGTTTAACTACAAATCAGGCATTGCTATCTCAAAAATTATTCAAGTAAAAAAATGTAACTTTCTTAGCTGAAGTGTGGTTTTTCCCGTCTCATCTGCTGTGTCTGTGAATCAACTGATTTGTAACTAGTTCCTAGTTTAAAGATTGGAAGCGTTTCAACTATCCCCGTCTCCCCCTTGAAATCTAAACATTAACTTGTATTTAAATATCTGATTCACAATCATATTTAAATGAGAGATTAGATCTGCTTACAGCGCGTCATTTACAGTGTGTGTGTCAGTAAAGCCAGTGATTATAAATACACTGTTTGACCAATTCATATGTGATTTATCAGTTCACACGTTCAGCATTTCCATGATTTGGTCGAATTGAGATCATATCTTGAGTAAACCGTGGAGTTTGCGTAAACTGTGCACCCGACCACCGCTTTCAGGCCAACTCGGGTAAGGTTTGCGGGTGCTCCGTCTGTGCACACAGAGACTAACTTTATATTTTGTGTTTCTCCAAGCTTTAAATTAGCTTGAGTCTATGTTCTGCTGCCCGCACCATTTGAAATCACATCCAGATTCATTTAAATCTGAGGTAACAAACTACACCGAAAGCCACATCGATAAGCTATTTACAAAACAAACAACTTTAGGCTATATATATCGAAAACACACATTATTTTACACAACTACGAACACACGTTAACATGTTTGTGATCATTATTTTACCAATGATCCAGCATGGGGAAATTCCTGAGTTTGCAGTAACTGAAATGCCAACAGGACTGGTCTGCAGACGCACTTCTCTAGCGTGGATCTGAGTATATTGATGCCGATTAGAAGTCCATGAACATAAACTGGATATTTGACTGTGCAGGCTCGGAGACTGGAGACGGATACCACAGATGGCAAACAGGACAAAGACCAGATGAGGAACCAGGAGACACCACACTAGGACATACCTGTCAACATTGGGATGTGAAAATAAGGTATCATCCGTATTCTGTCGTATTTAATTTCTTACCTTATTGGAGAAGCAGCAGCAGGATAATCTCCCATTCACGAGTCTTTCATGCAGAGAAATCTCCTCAGGTCTTTGGATAATTCTGCATTCAGACAGTAATGTCCAAACACGTCTTAATATAAGTTCAGTATTGTTGTTGCAGATGAAATATAACAAAGACAACACGATTTAAATATTCTCCAGTGGGCTAGTGTTACAGTTATTTAAGATGAAAAAGCTAGGGTTACAGCAACATTTAAAATTTACGATCCTTTTATGAATGGTGGTAGCAATGTAGTAGACACACAACCAAATAATGCCTCAAATGGTGTTTATTTACAAAGTGAAATAATAAACAAAGTATATACAAAATAAAGTAAACAAAATAACTCTAGTTATAATAAAAAGGAAAGAGGAACAAAAGCAGCGCCAAAGAAAAGAAAAATATGACAAAACCAACTCTAACTAGGAAACCCACAATCTCTAAACTATCTAATAAAAGAAAGAAAAAGAACAGTCTTCAGCATTTGCACGCCCTATATAAACTATACTACTAATCTAACTCAAAACAACTTACAATGAGTGGCGCACACTTCTAAACTAGTGTGTATAATACATTTGCATCTCCTACGTGTAGCAGCATGTAGGTCACGTGACATCTACCCTGTCCTCGAATCCCAATTGATGTTATGGATCTGGTGATCAAAAGAAAACAGAATTAGAACATCTCTTTTAGAATGGTAGATTTCAGCACAAATGTTAACAGAACACACATTATCAAAGAAACTGTCAAACGACCCAGCAAAACACACAAACTGTCAAACAAGCCAGGCAAACACACAACAGTGAGCAAGCAAAAGCAAACTAGCGATCTTCTTCTTCTTCTTCTTCTTCTTCTTCTTCTTCTTCTTCTT
>CAIGQQ010017495.1:0-11971 GCA_903798035.1 Danio albolineatus | reverse complement strand
CCATCCATCCGTCCATCCGTCCATCCGTCTCTCTCTATCTATCTATCCATCCATCCATCCATCCATCCATCCATCCATCCATCCATCATCATTAGCGGCCATCCATCCATCTATTCATCCATCTATCCATCTATCATTAGCGGCCATATATCCATCCATCCATCCATCCATCCATCCATCCATCCGTCTCTCTGTCTCTCTGTCTATCTATCTATCTATCTATCTATCTATCTATCTATCTATCTATCTATCTATCTATCTATCTATCTATCTATCTATCTATCCATCTATCATCATTAGTGGCCATTCGTCCATCCATCCATCCATCCATCCATCCATCCATCCATCCATCCATCCATCTATCCATCTATCTATCTATAGCGGCCATCTATCCATCCATCCATCCATCCATCATCCATCCATCCATCCATCTATCTCCATGTCATTTTGTCTGTCCAGTAAAACAATTTTCTGCCTTGGCCATTGACAAACGTCTTTAGTTTCACTCGTCTTGTCTTTATCGTCTTTTACATGACACCTTTGTCTCAGTTTGACAAAGGCCTGAGTGTGAAATTTCAGAATTAATGAGACTAATCGCTAATCTATTATGAGGGATAATTAGTCCAGTGGATAATAGTGACACATATTCATTTTCATGACTTCCCAGGTGGTCTCTCTCTCTCTCTCTCTCTCTCTCTCTCTCTCTCTCTCTCTTTCAAATACAAAAGAGCACAGGACTGGTGTGTTTTGTGTCTAAATGAGTGTCTTGCAGATGCTGAAATGACATCCTGTCACATCTGATTTGACAAATTAAATCACAATAGGGCTGTTTAAGCCACTTTAACACAAACTATTCAACTCTGAGGACTAAACGGGTTATTTTAATATTTCACTCCTGGTGTCAGAATGAGCAATACTGTCACAATTATTGTGATAAAAGCATCACTATCACTCACAAAGCATTACTTCCACATTCGTTTGTGCTGATGTCAGTCAGTACTCGTTTCCTGACAGACAATGCGTTAAAGAGCAGAATCATAGGCAAGTGTGGATTTGTATTACTGAAGTGATCTGAAAAATAACCTTGATGTTTGTTACAGGCTACTAGTTCCTATAACAACTATAAATCCATAAACAATTCTGCATTTCAGTTGCAGAAGGAACTGGAAGCCCTTAACTGCAAGAGGAACTGATACTAACATTAAACCAGTAACCACACACTATAAAATACACTCACCAGCCACTTTATTAGGTACACCTTACTAGTAGCGGGTTGGACCTCCTTTTGCCTTCAGAACAGCCTTAATCCTTCGTGGCATACTGTAGATTCAACAAGGTGCTGGAAATATTTGAGTTACTGTTGCCTTTCTATAAGTTGGAACCAGTCTGGCCATTCTCCTCTGGCATCAACAAGGCAGTGGCGCCCACAGAACTGCCACTCACTGGATATTAACTCTCATTCGGACCATTCTCTGTAAACCCTAGAGATGGTTGTGCGTGAAAATCCCAGTACATCAGCAGTTTCTGAAATACTCAGACCAGCCTGTCTGGGATCAACAACCATGCCATGTTCAGAGTCACTTAAATCCCCTTTCTTCCCCATTCTGATGCTCAGTTTGAACTGCAGCAGATCGTCTTGACCATGTCTGCAAGCCTAAATGCATTGAGATGTGTCTATTTGATTGGCTGATTAGAAATTAGCTTAACGATCTGTTGGACAGGTGTACCTAAGGAAGTGTCCGGTGAGTGTATATATGACTTTGAAGGAGATTCAGATCACATTCAAACATTTTACATCAAGTTGGTTTGATGTATATGGCTGTATTCTGCTTACTTTTAGTCTAATGAACTTCTTGATTTTAAATATGATAAACACAGCTACGCTATATCCCAAATGCAATGATACATGTGAACACATTTGTGACCCAGGACCACAAAATCAGTCATAAGTGTATTTTTAATGTTTATTATTAATTAATTAAACATTTTTTATTTATTATTTTTTAAATAATTTTTTATAATTAATCTAAAAATAAATCTAAAACTGAATTGTTAAGCTTTCCGATATTTGGTTAGGACAATATTTGGTATATTAAGAAAATCTTCTTTAAATTTATCTAATTAAGCGCTTAGCAATGAATATTATTAATTAAAATGTCCTCAGAGAACATGATATTTACTTAATATTATATACATTTTTGGCATGAAAGGAAAGTTGATAATGTTGACTCAATTTATTTTGGGGGTGGCACGGTGGTGCGGTGGGTGGGACTGTTGCAGAGTTCCATCCATCCATCCATCCATCCATCCATCCATCCATCCATCCATCCATCCATCATTAGTGGCCATCCATCCATCCATCCATCCATCTATCTATCTATCTATCTATCATTAGCGGCCATCTATCCATCCATCCATCCATCCATCCATCAGTAGCGGCCATCCATCCATCGATCTATCTATCTATCTATCTATCTATCTATCTATCTATCTATCTATCTATCTATCTCTCTATCTATCTATCTATCTATCTATCTATCTATCTATCTATCTATCTATCGCAGCCATCCATCCATCCATCCATCCATCAGTAGCGGCCATCCATTCATCCAACCATCCATTCATCCATCAGTAGCGTCCATCCATCCATCCATCCATCCATCTATAGCGGCCATCCATCCATCCATCCATCCATCCATCCATCCATCCATCCATCCATCCATCCATCAGGAGCAGCCATCCATTCATCCATCCATCCATCCATCCATCCATCCATCCATCAATAGCGGCCATCCATCCATCCATCTATCCATCCATCCATCCATCAGGAGCAGCCATCCATTCATCCATCCATCCATCCATCCATCAGTAGCGGCCATCCATCCATCCATCCATCCATCCATCCATCCATCCATCCATCCATCTATCTATCTAGAATATCAATGAATGTAAAACACTGATTACAATAATACTAACAACTCACTCCTGTTTCTTTCTCCTCAATGGAAACAAACCCGAAAGCTGGAGCAGTTTCTCCCAGAGGAGAGATTCAAGCTCTCACTCAGAGGAAGGTGTTCGTCCCCAGAGCCGAATCCTCTAGCACATGACTCCCTCGACGGGACGGCTTCATTAGCGAACCGGCGACAGGGGAGTTATTACCAGCAGCACCGACCCTCTGCTAATACACAGCCTTCACGCCAGGTGGGCCAGCCTATTAATACCAGTGTTAATATTCAGCAGCGAGATGAGCTGATGTCCACAGAGAGAGAAAGAAAGAGAGAGTGTGTGTGTGTGTGAGAGAGACAATATCACAGAGCAGGGCCACGGGGTCCAGGACTGCAGCGCCCCGGGCTGTAATTAGTAGCCGGTGACAACATGGCTCACCAGAGAGAGATTTTCAGCAAGGTAAACAGGGACATCAGCACTTGAGACACAACAATAATTATCAATCATGAAAACAATCATCACTGCATTTGCTTTTTTTCTATTACGGTGGAAACTTGAGTGACCAGAAGAGCTGAGTCGACATTAATGTGAACAATTCTTCCCTAAAATTATTTACTTCTCTTTTATGAAGGAGAATAGAGATGATATTGATTTGTTTCAGGGCCTAATCTAGACATATGCCTATACTCTCAAAATAGGTAATAGAATTCAAAATACAGTGAATTCCTTCTTTCTCTTTCAGCTTAGTCCCTAATTTATCAGGGGTCACCACAGTGGAATGAACCACTAACTATTCCGGCAAAAGCCTTAAGCAACAGATGGCCTTCCAGCCACAACCCAGTACTGGGAAACCCAAAACACTCACACATTTACACATGCACTTATACACTACGGCCAATTTTGTTTACCTAATGTACCTAATAATTGTATACCCAATAAAACTATAGTATGGAAGTCCTAAGAGGCCATGCATTCAAATATTTTTGCTCTCTTGTTATGTCGTTTATTTATTTATGTATTTATTATTGTTTTTATTATTATTATTATTATTAATAATAATAATAATAATATCTGGCCGATGTCTGGCCAGGGAGAGAATAGCCTAGCTGTAGACGCGCATTCGTGTAACATGTTAAAGGCGTTCAGAACAGCCATAATATTAAGAGCGCAAACGCCCGTGATTAATGTACATTCATGATTATATTCATGTATATGACTATATACCATTATTTACAACAATACTCCCTCAACTGATAACATTTTAAAGCAACTCTATATGGCGAAAAAATAAGTTGATGAAGATCCTGCTTTTGCTTTAATCCTTTCCGCAAGTTATTTACAATTATTTTAAAAATTGCGCCATATAGAGTTGCTTTCTGTGGGTTCTGTGGGCGGAAATGCCTTGTTGAGGCCAGAGAAGAATGACCAGACTGTTTCCAGCTGATAGAAAGGCAACAGTAACTCAAATAATCACTCCTCACAACCATGGTATGCAGAAGAGCATCTCTGAACACAACACGTCTAACCTTGAGGCGGATGGGCTACAGCAGCAGAAGACCATACCGGATGCCACCGCTGTCATCTAAGAACAGGAAACTGAGGCTACAATCTGCACAGGCTCACAAAATTGGACAATAGAAGATTGAAAAAATGTTGCCTGGTCTGACGAGTCTTAATTTTTGAATGTTAGGGTCATCAACAACATAAAAGCCAACACAGGCTCATTCTGAAAACGCAGTCCTTTGTACATTTCTGGAGACCTCACATTATGTGGTCAGAGGTACGTATGGCCGTGTTTCATTTTATAAACGCTATACGCTAGATAAACGCTATATATATAACGCTATGGGGCTGTATGACGCCGTTCCTTTTCTTACCAGCTGACCGCTTGCCACCATGTGGACGACTTTCCCGCTACAATCAGTTTGTCCCGTTCGCTTGCCATGTTCGTTGGCGGATTTGAGACACAGACAGAAGTTGACTTACGACGACGGGGTTCGAGTCTGGTGAAGAGAAGTTCCAGAAAGCAGGTAAGACAAAAACAGAAGCCAAAAAATAAAATAAATCAGTAAATAACAGGGTGAGAATGTGGTAAAATCTGAAAACGTGGTAAAAATGAGACGAGGGCTTTTGTTTTTTTCTGGATTGCTTTTGAAAATTGTTGGTTGGGTTTAGGGAAGTGTGTGGGTGGGTCAATCGATGAAATTGGTTGGGTTTAGGAAAGTGTGTGGGTGTGTCAGTCATTCAGTCAGTCAAACAGTCAGTCGACAGCGGCCTCTGGTGGGTTTAAGCGAGAACAGCAGGCGAAAACAGCACTCGCAAGAGAAATTTGAGATCTTAAAAAGCGTACACAGCGGCCTCTCATGGATTCGCGATAACAAAAAGTGCAAAAATACGCACCTCCTGGGACATAATTTGCGGCCTCCAGAAACGTACAGAGGACTACGTTTTCAGAATGAGTGTGGGTTGATAAAAGCATTCACGATTCAGGCTGCAGGTGGTGTAATGATGTAGGGGATATTTTCTTGGCACACTTTGGGTCCATTAGAACCAACTGAGCATCATGTAAACACCACAGCCTACCTGAGTACTGTAGTTGACCATGTCCATCCTTTATGACCACAGTGTACCCATCTTTCAATGGCTACTTCCAGATACTTCCATGTAATAAGGCATGAGTCATAAGTAGGGCCACACGGAATCTGCGCGTGCAGAATTCCGCAGATTTCCACAGATTTTTAGCCCATCATTGATTCTGTTTATTTACTAGTGTAAATGTGTGTAAATTTATATTTATTCAGTTTTCAAATTAATTTTAGTAATAATATTGACTAATATGAAAATATTCATATGATTTATTTACAATACAGTCTTTTAGTAAAGATTTTATATGAGAGACTTGCTTTGATTACTAAATAAAGTGGATCTAATTGGATTCACATTGTAAACATTAAATAAAAGTTAAAAAGGCATTACTTTTTATTTCATATATTGAGATTTTAGTTATGATATTCCCAAAATCACTTCGCATAAATCCACAGATTTTTAACAAAATACTCCGCAGAAATAGCAAAAAATGTCCGCAGATTCCATCTGGCCCTAGTCATAAGTAAGGTGCACCTAATAAAGTGGCCAGTGAATAAGTAAGGTGTACCTAATAAAGTGGCCAGTGAGTGTATGTATAATTGTATATCTCAAAAAATGACCTTTGCTGCTTGTTCAAACTACTTTAAAATGAGCTGAAACAACACAATTCTTGCGTTTTTTGGAGGGAAAACTTCAATATACTTAAATTAGTATAAAAACTTAATTTCTTTATATTGTCCCAAGACAAATCGATTGCGTGGAACCAGCATTATAGTACATTGTATGTATATATGTATGTATATACTGTATATATATATTCTAAATTACTACAAGAAGTCTGTTTGACCCTGTCTAAACAACAAAAACACCCTCTTCATTACAAAACAATACTCTTTTTTGTTTTTCAAGCCTTTGGGGAAGCATTTCATCCACAAAGGCCTGACATCAGATACTCCACTCACCCCAGCTGACTAGATAAACCTGCAGCTCCACAATGACTCCTGCGTGTGTATGTCCTGAGATAGACAGCGAATCCCCATCCACCGGGATTCAGCAGCGACTGCAACACAGTATCAAACGCTGAACCCTCGGTGCGCTGTGCCAAGGGGCTGATGGGAGATCTCTGGGGAGCCATTAGCGCTTCGATCTGCGGTAAAGCGCTGGGGAACCAGCACAAGTCATGAGAGAGAGCAGAAAAACTCACAACACACTAACAACACCTGTCACCCCTGCGCCTAATGAGAGACACAATTAGCAATTAACAGAGCGATCTGTCAGCACTGATACCTGCCTCCCCTGCTCACCTCTGCCCAGCTGAGACACTAGATCTGAATCAGCAGCAAACACACCCAAACAATTACTCACACGCCACCGGCCTGATGGAGGATCAACTTTAATATCCAGTAGCAAGCAGTGTTAACTAATAAAACAAGCAAACAAACAAAAAAAGATGAACCCGTGGCAACCCTGATACACACACACACACACACACACATGCACGCACACAATATTTGATCAGTGATAATATTTCGGTGGAGTAGATAGAAATAAACTTTGAAATAAATATGTATTATTCAATTTTTAAAATATAATATAATATAAATGTTTAACTTTGCTAAGTAATATATATTTTGTAATATGATATATTACTTTTTAACACACCAAGGACCACAGATTCAGATAAAAATCTTCATTTTAAGGGGGCCTATTATGCAAAAATCACTTTTACAAGACGTTTAAGTGAAGTTTATTTAAAAACTAATTTCGAGAGGAGCTGGCGCTTATGATTGATAGCAGCTTGTCTTCATTAGCTAATGCATGCATGATTAACCAATCAGACGATTCCTAAATCACTATAAATAACCAGAGTATCTTACCTTAGTTATCTTCGTCTTGAAGAATCCCCCCTTCCACCCCTACTCCTCCCCTTACCTCATCAGGGCAGCACGAAGAATATCACTGGCTCAGATCCTACCTGGCCAAGTCGGCATTTCTGTGTGGAGTTTGCTTGTTCTCCCCGTGTTTGCGTGGGTTTTCCCGGGTACTCCGGTTACCTCCTACAGACCAAAAATATGTAAAATAAGTAAAGTGACAAACTAAATCGGCATCATAGATAAGCATAGAACTCAGCATATGCTCTCCAGAGCCATTCATAATCTACATTCGCCAAGCGGGGGAGTTCTTGAGACCTACCTGAACTCGGACTCGCAGCGCGCACATGACAATTGGAAGTATCGCACACCAGATGCGCACATTCGCATGCTATTTAGAACAAAACTAATCAGATGGCGGTCTGTGGCGCAGCAGAAATAATCTTATTGGCGCAGCGTGACAATCTCATTCGTACAATTTAGTAAGATTTGCTTATCCCACAATGACGTTTGGTGCCACGCCTCCTTTTTTCAAAATCGTATATTTTCGTACAAATTAACTCGTATGAATTAGCCACTAAACTGACAATGTGTAAAACAGTTACGTTTCCTCTTGATATTAGGCTGGGACTTTATAAAAGAGCAGTGCTCTGTGCTTTTTATGTTGCTAGGTAACCATTCCCACATAGCAAAATATCTCTGGCCCAGCTCTGGCCCACACAATCAGCTTTTGCTTGGCCCTCATGCCGCAGTGAATTACGGTACATGACTGGACCAAGGCTAGCTTCCAGACAAGGGCCAAACATGGACCATATCTGGGCCAAGACTCAGCCAAGTTAATCACCCATAATTGGGCCTGAACTGGGCCAGATATGTTGGTGTGTTACTACAGCAAGGAAATTGATAAACCCATGAATCATTGCACTTTAGGCGTGCTATATGACCGTGCTTTTTCTCAGTGACCTGATTGGTAAAATTTATTTTTTCTTTTCTTGAAAATAAAAAACAAGTATTTTAAATGTGGGTCAAACTGGCCAAACTGGCCCACATATCAGTTAAAAACATATGGCCCAAATACTACATTTTACATCTGGCCCAAGTATTGTGTGCCGCCTTAAAGACGGTGCCACCTCTGCCAAACCAGGGCCATGTTTGGCCCACATGCCGTATGCCAGTGCCGGATGAATGCCTGCTCTGCCAGATTCATGCAAAATCTGGGCCAGAATTCTTTGCTACTGGGGTTGTATCAACGCTTGGTGTTGAAGCACATGTATAATGATGTATAAATGAGCCTTTCTTGACAAAAGCTTTTGTGTGTGTACATTGAAAAAATGTCGGCCTATAAACGGGTTCAGACTTTTAAAAATCTAGCTTGGGACAAATTCTGCCAGGCTTGCGTCTTTTGGGCAAACTTTTAAGGCCCAATTACAGCTCTACTCAGTGTTTCATTAGGAGCTACGTGTTTTGATTAGGACTTGTTTGTACAGTAAGTGTTTATCTGTAATCTCAAAAACAGGTGATCATTGATCATGCAATATACAAGACACCAAAGACCACAGATTCAGCTGAAAATCTTCACTAATGATGAACTGAAGAAAAAAAACACCTAAATCCTCAATAGCCTAAGGGTGAGTGAATTAACTGTAAATTAGGTGAACTATACCTTTTCAAATAAATGTTTCATATAGAAAAGTTTTTGATTAGCGTAGGAAAGACGCAATAAATGAATGCTGAGGAGGTGAAACAGATTGCCTCAAGTGATTATGAAAAAAAAACTTTCTGAAACTGTGTGTTGTACCACACTGCCTTTTTGTGAACAATTTGTGAAGGGCATTAGTCAATTTTTGTTTTAGTGGCTAATTTGTAAGGCCTCATTAGTACAACTCAGTAAGATTTGCTTATCCCACAATGACGTTTGGGTTTAGGGGCGGGGTTTGGTGCCACATCTCCTTTTTAAAATTGTATATTTTCATACAACTGAACTCGAAATGCCACTAAACTGACAAAGCGTAAAATAGTTACGTTTCCTCGTGATATTAGGCTGGGAGTTTATAAAAGAGCAGTGCACTGTGCTTTTTATGTTGCTAGGTTACCATTGTATCAACAGTCTTGGTGCTGAAGAACATGTATAATGATGTATAAATGAGCCATTCTTGACAAAAAAATTTTTGTGTGGGTAAAAAATGTCGGCCTATAAACGGGTTTAGGCTTTTTAAAAAAAAATCTAGCTTGGGACTAATTCTGTCAGGCTTGCGTCTTTTGGTCAAAATTTTAAGGCCCAATTACAGCGTGTTAAATCAGGAGCCACATGTATTTATTAGGACTTGTTTGTACAGTAAGTGTTTATCTGTAATCTCAAAAACGAGTGTTCATTGACTTTATACAAGTCAAAGACCACAGATTCAGCTAAAAATCTTCACTAATGATGTACTGAAGAAAAAAGTGACCTAAACTCTCAATGCCCTGGGGGTAAATTAACTGTAAATTGGGTGAACTATACCTTTAACACATGTAAATTTAAATAAACTTATGATAAAATTATCTTAGAAACAAGTTTTGGACTTACAGTACATGAATAAAATATGACTTCCCATCTGTTTGATTTATATACTAGCAAAGGGGTTTTCAGACAATGCGACATTCGAAGAAAACATATGCTTTATCATCATTTTAACTTATGCAAAGACAACAAAAACAACATCAACAGCTCTTGTAAAACACTGGGAAAAGAGCTGCTACTGTATGTCTTTAGGCAGTAAAGAGTCCAGGCTGGGACGGATATGCATGCGGAAGCGTCACATGTGGATCGGAGCTATTGTAATAAGATTAGACCTGCCTGATACACCTCCAGGATAGTAATTGTGTCAGCCCATGAGGTCAATGGGGAATCGGAGTGTTAAATCCAATTTTGAACTTGTCTCTCTCGTTCTGCGGGGTGTACAGGAGTAGCAGCCATATGCCACAGTCCCCGATTTCATCAGATGAATATGGATGAGCTGCTCTCACTTCTCCACGTAAAAGCCAGATCTAACCTGTAGGACTGGGAATAATAAACCTTTGCCCTGTTTTACAGTCGAGTTAAGCGCACGGAAACATGATTTTTAATTCCAGTGTGTACTGTAGCTCTCTGCGTGTCTATGAAGGGCATCTCCTTCTGTTGACGTCTGTGAATTAATGAACGGCTTTTTTTTTGGCTCACAGGCAGATTACAGCCATTCTTAATAGACATTGTTAGGAGATTGCCATTGTTGAATCTAAATATCTACTTGTTTAACTCTGAAATCAGTCGAGTATGAAGAGTAAACTGTAGGTGAATAGAGTGAGTTTGTAAATATTAGTAGACAGATAAATATTAACAATTAGGTGTTTTGCTTTTTTACGTTTTATTCATCGTGCACGCAACTAAATTACGACATGTTATTTTTTGAAGCACTTTTAATTATTATTAAAACTAACTGTAGGTGAACAGCGTGAGTTTGTAAATATTAGTAGATAAATAAATATTAAAAGGTGCTGTATGTAAGTTTGACACCCAGTGGTTGAACTTGGTATTGCATTCCTGGATCAAAACATACGCAAGCACAGGTTGGCAGATTTCAGGTGAGGTCACATTTCAGTCAAGGACGCATGCTTACAGAGCCTTTCTGAATGAATGAATGAATGAATGAATGAATGAATAAAATACGGGGTTTTCCATGAACCCGTGGTGCTGATATATAATTGGCTAAACTGGCATTGGGCAGGTTAAAAGAACATAAACAAAGACAGCGTTCGGGCACGTAATGCCCATTTTCAAAGCAGAATATCTGACTTCAGCATTGTTTTTCAGATAAAGAATATGCTCACTTGGCATGTTCCCTTAATATCTGCAAACATATTATGGTATTTTATGCTTTACAAGAGTTAAAAACTTACATACAGCACCTTTCACTGTAAAAAATTCAACTTACAAATTATTAATTCAGTTTAAAATTGTAAGTTAGGTGGACATATTTTTCAAGCTCAGAGTTGAATTTACTCATGAAACTGATTTAACTGCATGTTTGGAACTGTTTGTTCAATAAAAGTAAAAAATTCAGTTGTGGAGACTTTAAATTTTGATTTCTTCATATCTTCAAAAAATCTAAAGTTGAGTTAACTTAAAATTTTAAATCAACCGGCTGCAAATAAATGTTGAGTTTATTAAGCTTCAGTGGTTGAAGTTATTCTGTAAAGTATCCTTGACTTAAACTAGCCTTTTTAGTCAACTTAAAAAAATAATTTGGCACAACTTCATCTACTGAAGCTTTATAAACTCAATTTCTTTGCAGCCGGTTGCTTTAAAATTTTAAGTTAACTCAACTTTTTATTTTTTAGAGTGTATTAGGTGTTTTGCTTTTTTACGTTTTATTCATCGTGACGCAACTAAATTGCATGTTATTTTTAGTATAACATTGTTTAATTATTATTAAAATAATAATAATAATAAATACATATATTATTAATTATTTATTATTAATTACAATAATACATTTGACTGTCAGAAGTCATTACATATATACATATATATATATATATATATATATATA
>CAIGQQ010017490.1:2315-15782 GCA_903798035.1 Danio albolineatus | reverse complement strand
CCATCCTCAGGGTTTATTATCATGGAGAGACATAGCCAATTCTTACAGTCCTCCCCTGGTCCCTTGGAGCAATTTTGAGCAGTTTCAAAGGGAACACAAGATCATTTGGATGGCTTTGTCGAGCGATGATGTTGATTGTAGAAACAGAAGCAATGTCATAACCTGAAATTACAACATTAAAGGCAGGTTCAACATTAAAATGGGGTTGTATCGCTTAACCCCACAGACTTGGGTTCAGGTGGCTGCTCAAGCACTTCAGGTCAGTTCAGGCAGTTGGATTTGTGTCCATAAGGTGATGTTCTGTCCATAAGATGACAAAGTCCAGTGCTTTAATCAAACATGTTGCAAGTCTCGTTACACTTTCAGCGTAAGATCCTCCCCAGGTCGTTATCTGTTCCACTGCAAAGACCTTTGTTAGCTTCAGACATAAGGTAAGGTTCACAAGGCAGTTCGTATGTGAGACCGCTAGATAACATTTGAATGACCATGCAATGATTTGATATCAATGAGCTTTTCAGCACTGTAGAATGTGTAAACACAAAACATAAAAATGTTCAATGTGTGAGAGGTAAATAAAGTCTGTAAAAGTCCTAACTTTAGTTGTAATAATCACCAGATGCTCCACTCTCATGTCATGTACGGCAGTAGTTTAGATATTTGTTTAGGGTAATTTAAAGGGAAAGATACACAGATCCAATATAACCAGTATTTTCACTAGTGGTATGCATAATAAAATATATAACATCAGTAATAGAAATACACAATTTCACAATTATAATCATAAAATTGTCTATATAAATGGTTCAATTGAAAAACTTTTATGCAGACTTAAGGTTTAACCATATCAACTGTAAAATTAAAATCCAAGCAAAGAAAGATTTAAAATCTACAGGTTATTTTCTTTCCTCATTCTTTGTCTATTTAATGCACAGGCTAAGGTCACATTCAATAATGCAGGTTTAATTTTAGAAGTTGGTTAATTTGATAGTGCCTGCATTTTTAGATTTAGTTGGTTTTTATCAATTTGAGGTTTTCAATAGTCACTGTTGGAAAATAGTGGGCCCTACTATCTTGCAACAGGGCTAATGAATGAACATGAATGAATTAAACATTTTGTCCAAAGAGACTAGTAGTCTCATTTAGATTTCACTAATTCACAAGTTAAATAATTTTGTATGTGACTGTAGCCATGCACAAGTCTTCTGCACATTACAACATCGATGCACCGCAAATTGAAAAACCATAAAGTTGCAAAATTGTTTACCACAATTGATATTTAAATAATAATCCCACATTGTCCTATATGTATGAGCTGAATAATGTATGATAAATATGAGTGAGGTAAATTATTTTTTTAACCTGGATAGTCGACATATACCAGTTAAAAATACTGTTAGATTGCAGTGATGAGTGTGTGTTGTGTTTTTGTGTGCATGAGATGGGCAAAACTTAATTACAATCTGTGTTGCAAAATTTATATCCAGATATCCAGTGCTACACTGGGAGGCCATGTAGACAGGTAGTGTTAGTGTAATTATGGGGTGTGATTGGCCTCGTAAAATATCTTTATTACCCATCTCATGTCGAGCTGTGTGTCCTGTCTGCATGCAGACAGACTCAGGCACTTTCATGGAGTTTGTGCCTGATAGTGGCAGAGAGAAAAAACACAGTGTTATCTGAGCCTTTACACAAATTATATTTTAGTAGATAGTACTACTTTAATTTCCCTGTTATGGTCTTAACCAGACAGATTTTACAATTGGCATCAAATTAGATGCAGTAAGAATTTAATTTGTGCTTGTTAACAAAGACATATCATTAGCATGATTATGTTTTTGCCAAGCAAAGGTTCAGATAAACTGAGCATTGATGGTCAAATTTTAGCACATCCTTTGAAATTTCTTTTGCATTTGTAGTTTCAGTCTGCCATGATGTGAGTTTTATAAAACTCAGATTTACTGAGATATGTTTTTTTCTCACTGGTCAGATCTGTGTTTGAAGCATCAGTCATCAATTTGGATGGCATCTACATCTCTATAGGTTATAAAGAACTTTCTGCCGGTGTTAATATTTTGCACAACTATGATTATATGCCCAATTAAATTAATCTCCTGATTAAAATTAATAGGTGACTTTCCCAAAGAGGGATAATTTGGGTTAAAAATACTTTTACCATGGAGTTCCAAGGAAAAGCACAAATATGTACCTCCCCTTGTCACTTACAGTAGTAATAATAACTTCAAAGGAATTATTCAAAGTTCAGGCTGATGGACTCCTGTAAGGAAACATTTTCTTTGTTAATGTAATTATGGAATACACTGTAGCCTCACGGCTAATGTTGTACTCCTGGTTGTGGTTTAAACTGCCGCTATATTGCGAATAGCACAGTTTCTCATTTTTAGGAGACAAGCTCATTTATCATAAACATATGTACCTTAAAATTAATTAATTAATTTTAGCATACAGTTAATTCCATTTTTGAACATGACATGCGCTCTAGAATGCATCTGTGGCATCTACAAGCTCACACCTAAGTGATTTATACACTTACGGTAAGAAAATCATGTTTAAAGAAATTAAATTAGCCTAGGTGTACTTTTTAGTAACACAAACAACTATTATATGTTTTTATGGAAATGAGAAAGTGTCTAACATAAATACGAATATGAAAATGCAATCAGCCTCTAACCTTGCCTGTTTAACTAATAAAGCTATTACCATTGGATCGATGTTTACGGAGAGTAATTTTAATCCAATCAGGTCGATCAGTTTAGTTGACAAATGTTGGGCTCGTCAATTTGTCTCATTAAAGATTCTTGCATAATTAGAAGATAAAGAAATTCTTTCTTGATAATTTGATTATTTTTCCTTCCGGTTTCCCTCTTTTCAGTTTCCCTACGTACTGTTTTCCCTCTTTAACTATCTGCTGACTTCTTTTTAATGTCCTAGCATTAATAAAGACCCCCATTTTCTTGCTACATGCATTTACTCTCCTTTTAACACTTGCTTCGTCCATTTTATACTCATTCAACTTTCTTTTTCCTTCTTAAATTCTGCTGAATCATTATGAGATTAGATGCTATCATTGATAATATACCATATCATAATGTTCTTATGATATAAATGATATCTCTAGATAGTATACATTTAATTCCATCTTTCACATGATATCAGGCCTAGAATGCACTAAGCATCTACAGCCATAAAGTGTTTCTCACTTACAGTAAGACAATCATGTGCCTAGGTGTACTTTTTAGTAACACAAACAATTATTACATGTTTTTATGGATATGAAAAGGCTTCTAATACAGTTTTAGTAAAAGATGGTTTAGAATGTTGACACGTTTATTCTCGTTTTATCTGACTCCATTTTAGTTTAATATTACTTTATTAATTTAGTAGTTTGTGGAATATTTTTATATCTATTTGAATAATCTTGTAACTCTTACCGAATTTTCCCATGTACAACTTAATTAATTCTCAAACAATAACCAGGGGTTAAACTAGGTAATCTATAGTTCTGGTTTTCCGTGATTAAAATAATCCCGTACAACTTAATTAATGCTGAAACATTAACCAGGGGTTAGACCAATATTCTATAGCTCCAGTTTTCCATGATTAAGAAAATCATGTACAACTTAATTATGATTGAAATATTAATCAGCGGTTAGTTAGCTAGTACCAGGTTAAAGAAGGCTTTGTAGCTGTTCTTTGATGAAATTAATCTAATGAACACAATAATTCATCAATACCATTCAAGAACTTAGCCATTCTTTAATGAAATTAATCTAGCTCCATTAGTACTTTTACTCTTATTTACTCATTTGTTGTGAATCTATGCTACCTTACGCCGGCAGTAATGCATCATAGATTCACTAGCCTGATTAATAACTAGCGGTTATTCCCACAATCATCTAAGTACACTTAGTTAAAACTCAAACGATAATCAGGGGTTAAATCAGTAGCCTATGGCCCTAATTTTCCATGATTGAGACAATCATGTACAACTTAATTATGATTGAGATATTTAACCAGAGGTAGTAATCAGTACCATATAAGACTTAATAGTTCGTTAGTACCTTTTAAGGAAAACTTTATAGTTATTCCTCAATGAATTTATTCTAACTCTATTATTTGTACATGTTGTCTTAGTGAAATTACTCTGACTAGTCAGCACCATCTAAGATTTAATAATTAATCTTAGTGAAATTACTCTGACCCACCATAGTGATTTGTGATGAATAACATAATTAAAATCAAACAACAAGTCGGAATTTCTAGGATCTCCACCTAACACGTTATGGTTAGTCTATCATGGAGTCTAGTACATTCTTAACTTATCTGAGTAAATAATTTCAGAGTAACAAGATTAGATTCAAATAAAACAATTTATTTTCTACCAGGTTAAGAAACAATCGAATGAAATCCAATCAACATAATAATTCAATCAAATATATTTACCTGGAGAAGTGATGTTACACACCGTGATCGTGTGCAGATAACTCTATGAATTTACCATATGTTTACTATTTGATTCGGTAGGGGGTTTGCGTTCTCTTTCCGTGACTGTATGTAAATAGCTTGGTGTGAGTGACCAGGTATTGTCTTTTTTATCAGATGCGCAGAGACTCTTTTAAATGATACAGAACCCAAACCTTTTAGCATGTGAATGTGCTTTGTTTAGGACAGAACGTTCAGGAAGGGCAAGGTGTGAGGGTTTGTGGGGTATAATTAGTTTACAATTAAATAGTCGCTGCAATTAAAATGACCTTTTCGCAAATAGTAAAGTAAGGGATTACTTCTCATTTTCAGGTAGTTTAATTACAGTGACTTATATACTTGTCTCGAGTGATATATATAAATTCAACGATTCTATATAAATCAAATCAGATAAGTAGGGTGATACCTGTATTATCTTATCCGAAACAATGAAATATGGATTCATGAAAATATAGGGTTATTTATTTGAAACATTTTGTCTTTTCTCAAAACAACATTAAAAGTTCCAGATGTTGACTTTCTATTGCCCATTTAAGTTATGTGGATTTTTAGTTTTTAGTCCAGTAATTAACTTAATGAGTAACTGAGTTACTTTTTAGGCAAAGCCGTTAGAAACATAAATTAAAAACTGTAAAAATTAAAATTAAATTAAAAACTGTAGTGATGAAATCAATAAATGGTTCATAAGTGTGAAACTCATAAGTGTGTAATAATTTAACTATTTATGCTGAGTCTTAAACAGCATTTTAAAAACTATTTTCAGTGTTATAACCAATAATTCAGATTCTGGATTCAAATATCTCTAACGTATTTAAATGTTTCTTTAACCATTTAAATTCTAGAGAAAACACCAAGTTAAAGTTTTCTGCTTGGAGATAAAAACTTAAAGATCTGAGATTTAATTTCCATCTAATAGGAGCTTCATTTGAAATTGTATTTTAATTAATAATTTTATTGTACTGTATTTGCCCAACTTCACTTTACATGTCCAATACAAAGATCACAACAAGAATTTCCAATTATTCTAATTTCCAATTTAAAATTCTTGAAATATAAACGCTGCTTGTTGGCAATGTTGCAAAGTTATTACCACATGTGCAATAAGCAATCCTTAGTGGAAGCAGTTATATTCAGAATTTAGATTTTCATTTGCCGAACTCTGTTAAGTTCTAGAATAAAATTTGGATGATGTTATTCCATCTTAAAATTTTATCTCTTAAAGAGATCCAAATTTTGGTTTTAGAGTTTCTCATTCTTCTCCCACTCTGCTGCTATTCTGTCCCTGACGAAACAATGGGGTTTTGCCTAATCTAAAGCCCAACCAGATTTTACGGTCTCTGGTCTATAATTTTTGAGTATACCGACTCATATACTATATGGGATGCATTTATCTTTCCCTCAACATTTATAAAAGGCAAAACATTTGACTTACCTCAGCAGTTGGAAGAAGAAGATAACTCGAACCTGTTTTTCCGGAGTATTCCTTTTTCATATTGCGCTGAAAGACATCACTCGCCTGAAACTTATGGGAGATCACGTCCGGGGTCACCATTTTGTAAGGATCCTTTTTGTTAGCCCAACGACGAAGCTAACAGCATGGTTGAAGTTAAATGCATGCAAGCCTTTTAGCACATGTAAAAAGAAATATTTACTTATGAAAACGTATTTTAATTAGTTTCCAACTCCGAATTTAATCTGACTCCAATTTAGTTTAATTTGAATGCTCATACTTAAAGAGAGTTTGATTTAGCCACTAGGTTATATCATATTAAGTCAGTGATTGTCAGGAAATATGAAAGTTTAAACAAGAATTGTATTTATTTTACAGGCAAAGATTTTCCATTTCAATTCACATAATTATACACGATAAGCCAATTCAGATTGTATAACAGAGTTAAAGATTAATACCTGACCATGTAAAAAGACATTGCAACTTACAAGCTCCGGGACAGAACCCAAAAACTTGTAAGTTGCAACGGGGTCTTCTGGCTGCAGAAAAAACCGCCGATCTGCAAAGATCTTAACCTTAAGTACCTGACAGGGCGTCACAGTGACCCACGCCTAATGCATTGATGTGTTAATCATCTCTGGAGGGGGAGCATCTGGCAGAGATTTCATCAGAGTTAAAACCAAATTCAACAAATACCAGTGAGATAGTATAATGACCTTAAGACCACTTTACCAATCACACAGAGACATTTAAAATGATACCAAACATGAATATATATACCAAGTTAAAACCTTGAACCTTTTATGTGAGATGTGAATGGTTTACTCTGATGGAGCAAGGACATACAGACAGGAAGATAAACTCAGGATGATTTGAATAAAACAGTTGAACAGCTGGTTTTCTGATCTTCTTAGATTAGCCAGCTCATTGCCTTAATGCCTGACCATTCTCATGGTTTGTTATCGTGGAATTCCATAACCATCCTCAGGGTTTATTATCATGGAGAGACATAGCCAATTCTTACATTGGAATAAAGTAACAGAAATGTGTGTAAAGTGTTTTATTGAAGATTTAATTTATTAAATAGCATAATGTCATATAGTTCTAAGTAAGCACAATATATAATTAATGCAGTACTAGTTTTAATCAGGTCATTTGTGGCAATTGTTTCTTGCTCGGACTTCCCTGATTTCTTTTAGTTAATTACTCTCCTATAAAGAAACTGTTGAAGCAAGTGTTGAAGAGAAGTTATTTTGTTTCTGTTCATTGTTTTACTTATTTTAAACTGAACATTTTTTATTGTTTTGTTCATTTTAAACAGGATAAAGTGTCCAAATGCAGAGAAAAACTCCTGCTGAAGCGACTGATCTCCACACTGTTATAAAGATGGCGTTTATTAAAGAGGAGAGTGAAGATGTGAAGATTGAAGAAACATTCAGAGTCAAACATGAAGATCCGCAGGAACAAACAGGTTGATTTTCATTCTCAAAGACCAACTCAGTCATTTGATCCTCATTCAGATATATTTTAGTAATAAGAATACAATATTAAATGCATCTTGCAGCCCTGAGTGTGCTGCCTAGTTCTCCTAAACGCACATCAGCACTCGCTGAAAGACAGGAATGAGTTTCTTTACGCACTAACTTTATGTTTAGACTTTAGATTTTAAGGCACATTTGACTGTTTGGAGCTGTTTTGGCATGACAGCATGGAGATCTTTAATCATCTAATTGCTGATTTTAGTAGGTTACATGGGCTTGGCTAAATCGACTATTCTTTTAGGATGAGTGAGCAGTTTGCAACCAGTCTATTGGAATATTAGTTAATCCTGCACCCTCTGACTATCTTCAGAGTGTCGACATACTGTCCGTGAGAAGACACGCAAACCCGCGGCATGAAACTAAGCACCATTTGGTCCCTACTGAACGTATAACTGAAGAGTAAAGAATCAGATATGAATCAAAACTCCTAATGATGTCATAAATGATGAATGTGATCTGTTCTTACAAATAGAAATACAGTCTAAATTTGACGGTAACTTAAAATTAGAGTCAGATTAAATTCGGAGCTAAAAAACAAATATAAAGAAATTCTATGCATTTAACCTTCATGCATTTAACCTTCGACCATGCTGTTAGTTTCGTCAATAGGCTAATAGATGGACTTCTACACTCTCAAATCTGTGTCTTATCAATATGACCAAAATGACTTTTATGATTAATTATGTAAAAAACTCTGAAAACTGAACTTACACAGTTTCAATTTACTATAACTTCTATGTTAAGCGGCTTTGACACAATTTACATTGTAAAAGCACTAGATAAATAAAGATGAATTAAATTGAATCTGCTTAAATGTGTACACGTTAATGGACTAAACAAAGTATGATCTGATTTATTTTACATTTATTTTGCCTACAAATTACAGTGTGTGTAGCCAATGTTTCCAGTGTCTTTTCACTTTTCAGCTTTTGATGAGAGTTTAAGACTTAATGAAAACTAATGTTTTATTTATTTATTTCAGACCTAATTGAAGAGAATGAGGGAAGTAAAGAGGAGGAACATCATGTCAAAATTGAGGAAAAAACTCATTTACAGACTGATGGTATTTTGAAAAGGAGAGACAAGAATCGCTTCACCTGCTATCAGTGTGGAAAGAGTTTTGGAAGACATAGCAGTCTTAAAATTCACATGAGGATCCACACTGGAGAGAAACCATTCACATGCACTCAGTGCGGGAAGAGTTTCAGCTGCTCATCACACCTTACTCAACACATGAGGATCCACACTGGAGAGAAACCATTCACATGCACTCAGTGTAGGATGAGTTTCAGCCAATCATCACACCTTAATCTACACATGAGGATCCACACTGGAGAAAAACCATTCACATGCACTCAGTGTGGGAAGAGTTTCAGCCAATCATCACACCTTAATCAACACATGAAGATCCACACTGGAGAGAAACCATTTACATGCTCTCAGTGTGGTATGAGTTTCAGCCAATCATCACACCTTAATCTACACATGAGGATCCACACGGGAAAGAAACCATTCACATGCACTCAGTGTGGGAAGTGTTTCAGCCAATCATCAAACCTTAATCTACACATGAGGATCCACACTGGAGAGAAACCATTCACATGCACTCAGTGTGGGAAGAGTTTCAGCAGCTCATCACACCTTAATCTACACTTGAGGATCCACACGGGAGAGAAACCATTTACATGCACTCAGTGTGGGAAGAGTTTCAGCAGCTCATCACAGTTTAATCTACACATGATGATCCACACTGGAGAGAAACCATTCACATGCACTCAGTGTGGGAAGAGTTTCAGCTGCTCATCATCCCTTAATCAACACATGAGGATCCACACTGGAGAGAAACCATTCACATGCACTCAGTGTGGGAAGAGTTTCAGCCAATCATCAAACCTTAATCGACACATGATGAGCCACACTGGAGAGAAACCAGTCACTTGCACTCAAGCTCATACTGGACTCATAAGTCATACTGGACTTTTCTCCCCATAGACTTGGATTCATATGCACGCAAATGCGTGCGGAAAAAATGCGTCCGGAAACGCAAGTTTGTGCGTCAAGTTTCGCAGTTCACTGCCTTGCAAAGTTCAAGCTTGGTGAACTCCAACCTGCGAAATCGCATCACTTGACTTTAAGACCAATCGAAGATTAAAACATGGCCTCTCTGGACAGAAATTTTAAATATGGACCAATCTCTCACTTTTTTAATGTCTAACCATCTTTTTTAATCCTGCCTGTTTTTGCTGCGTTGTACAACAGAATTTTGCATGCTCAAACTCTAGTGTAACCGCAGCTTCAGTGTGGAAACCATTCACATGCACTCAGTGTGGGATGAGTTTTAACCAATCAGCAAACCTTAATCTACATGTGAAGATCCACACTGGTGTGAAAGAGTATATGTGCTTTGAGTGTGAGAAGACTTTTATTACAGCTCCAAAATGGAAACTGCACCAGACGATTCACACTGTAGAGACCGGACTTCACACTGTGACAACAGGTTTAACACATCTGAAAAAAAACACAAAAGAGGATTCACACTGGAGAGAAGCCGTACAGATCTGATCAGTGTCTACAGAGTTTCGCTCATTCAGAGTTTCGCTCTTCAGCTTAAGAAACACATGGAAAAAAAGTTGCATACATGACATGAAGGCAGCAAAACATTTTCTCATGTGCGCAGGATGTTTCATGTCTGAATAATGTTTGAAAAGGCTGAGTGACGGTATACTGTTTTCCAACACTCCTGCACTACAGTAGGTGGGGTTGTAAATGTGTTGCGCTCCTCACTTTACCGTAAACACAATGATGGAGGCTGAGAGAAGAACAGCTTCATAAACATCTGGCAAACAGCACCTCTGTGGCTTAAAATCTCTTTGCAAGTGATTGTACAGGTGCAGATACATCTGTACTCCACTCTCCAGTGTATTCATGTAGCTAGTGTTGTTTTGGATGATGTTCTGTCTGCCTCCCTGAATGAGAAACAAATCACTGGGAAGACACCGCACATCAAAGAAGGTGGAGCTCCAGCAGGTTAGTTTGCAGCATACCAGGGCCTCAAGTTTAGAAAGCCCATTCAATTGTCCTGTGTTGCAGCTTTTATTAGTAAAGTTTTTTTACTTTTAGGTTCAAGATTCTTTCTAGTTTACTACATTTACTTTTTTGAGTAGAATACAAACTTGATGAATATTTTATGATTTAGGCAGAGCGAGGTCAGAGCGAAGTTTTACAATATTAATACACTGTGATGATCCCAAGACTTCAGATTGGAGTATGTGGTAAATCCTGATTGGATGCCTGCATTACTCATCAATGGGGATATAAAAGTTGTTGTGCTAGCTACCCCAGGACGCTGTGGCTACTCAGGACTCCTCATGTCAAGACCTGCCATCTCACTGACTCTTTAACCTTATGGTTATGTTTTGCATTTCATCATTTAGTTAAAGTGTTGTTGTGATTATATCCTAAGTTTTTTATCTTCATTATAATCTCAAGACATTTGTTGGTTGATTTGATTAATTGTTCTATGAGTTACATTTTATAATAAACAATTAGCATTCAGGCTATTTTGTTGGTTCATCTCTCTTTTATGTTGACTCAAACAAGTGGGTCATAACACTTTGTAAAATGTGTCCGGTTGTATATGATATCTTGTCCTTTCAGTCATGACCATAAGTGAGAGTGGGAATCTAGATTGAGCAGTAAATTGAGAACATTGCCTTTCGTCTCAGCTCCTTCACCACAACAGACAACTGCATTACTGCTGCCGCTGCACTGATCCATCTTTTAATCTCACATTTCATTTGTTTTAAAGGTTTGCACTGATTTATCAAATGAGTAAACCATAAATTATTTTAACCTGTATGTAATCTAAAAAATAATATATTGTTGTGTTTAAGTCACCAGAGAGCAATAGATAGGCTATAGCATATTACAATTTTGTTGTTTAAACCTGTCATGCAGCTATAAATTTATAATAAGAAAATAATTTCATCACAAGTAAAATGTATTGTATAGGCAGTTTATACAGGGTAATTCAATGACACGAGTTCACTTTCATACCTACACAAGACATAACTTTTACTGTGATTAACCTGCTACACCTACACCAGCTACAGCATTTCTCAGACTTCTTCTTCACCATGGTGTAACTACAGTGGTGGACATCTCTAACACAACAACTGCACTTAATCCTGTAATTAGTTTTTTCAATAATGAATTTTAAATTTGTGTCACATCTTCATTTAAATAAATGCTCATCATTATGCGCAATCATCTTTATCAATAGCCGCCTGATAGGCCAGACCAATAACTGAATAGGCCTGTTTTACATATAAGAAACCTGTTAACAGGTGTAGCTGTTCATGCCAATACCAGCTTGATAGCCTAAAGCATATTACATGAACAGGACCTGCCTTACATCTCTAAAGACAAATAAGCAAAGGTGTCTATAACAATACATGCTTGATTCCCCAAATCATTATAATCATTACATCTGTATGGTGCCTTTTCACATTTAAAAACAACCATTAGTAAGCATACTTCTTCACCAATACCAGTTTGATATCTCAAATAATTACAATGGAATAGGGACCTCTTTGTATTGTTATAATTTGAATATGAGGTGTCTTGGTGACGCAGTGGGTAGCATGATTGCCTCACAGCAAGAAGGTCACTGGTTCAAGCCTCTGGGTCAGTTGGAATTTCTGTGTGGAGTTCGCATGTTCTGCCCATGTTTGTGTGGGTTTTCTCCAGGTCCTCTGGTTTCCCTCAAGTCCAAAGACATACGCTATAGATAAATTGGGTAAGCTAAAATTTTCAGTAGCGCATGTATGTAAGTGAGTGTGTATAGATGTTTCCCAGTGATGAGTTGCAGCTGGAAGGGCATCCACTGCGTAAAACATGTGCTGGATAAGTTGGTGGTTCATTCCACGGTGGCAACCCCAGATTAATAAGTGGGGTTTATTTATAAACTAATTTCGAGAGGATCATGTGCTTATGATTGAACACAGCTGGTACCACATCAGCTCCGCATATTGCACCAATCAGACGAATCCTTACACACTATAAATTACCAGAGCTTCCCACTCTGGTCATCTTCGTTTTGAAGGATCTTCGTTTTGAAGAACGCTTCGTTTCAGCCAGCTACTGCTACTGCTACTGCTACTGCTACTGCTACTGCTACAACAACAACTACTTCAAAGACAACTACATATCCAACTATAACTCCAACAACTTCATCACCAAAACCTTCCTCATCAAATTGCCTCACAAAACGCATCCGCCGCGTCTTCAACCCAGCAAAATCACAGTCCTCGAACTCCGCCGAAACTCTCAAGACGCCGGCGATTCAAGTCATTACAATGCAGCCGAACCCGCACCGCTATCCTAGCGGCCCACCCGCGGCAACGTACACGGCATTCAATGAGGGGAAGCCTCGCAAAAACAACTACTTCTAACAAAACATTCATACGTCTTTGAAAGAGGAGACCTGTATGATAAACTCACCTCTCCGGCCTCCGCCTTTTTACAGATCCATGGCATTCTAGCAAGTATCCATTCCAAACAGCACGGAGTAACTTGACTGCAAAGGTCCAGGCAATCCAATCGCATAAATCATCAGTCCACAACACCTTATACGTCGATAAACTAATAGCCGTAGCTCGCTTAGTAAAACGGAACCTTCAGATGTAAACATTACGTCATCAAAATGGCTGCCGATCCACGAACCTTTGACTGACATCCCATCGAACCAATAGCTAAAGGAGAAGTGTCTCCACCCAGCAGCCCATAGTAGGAGAGACGGTCCCGCACTCTCTCTGGACAGTCTATGAGTGCAAATGACTCTGTGAATGACTTTGGCCAGACACGCTTGTTGTTTTAATCACCTTAAGATTATAAGTGTAATGTTATTCAAACACGGCTTAAGTTTATATATTTAAAAAAAAAAAAAAAAAAAAAAAAAAAAAAAAAAAAATATAT
>CAIGQQ010017487.1:0-10337 GCA_903798035.1 Danio albolineatus | reverse complement strand
ATATACAATTTATTTATTTTTTTAGATGGGAAGAGTTACACAGTTCAAATAATGTGTGTTTCTGCTGTGACTCTACATGCCAGTCTTATGACCTGTCTGGTGAGAAACTTTAATTTTAATAGTTGGTTTTTAGTTGGACTGTTAAAAATGAAGCATTGCTTTGAGTAAATACGATAGTGTTTGTTTAAATATTATAAAGCTGTCACGTTTTACGTGTTGTCAACTATAGGTTTAGTCTGTTTCTCTTTTATTATTCCAAATACAGAGTCCAGTAAGGTCATCACCAGTGATCCTTGGATCATGGAGTCTGATTTGGGCTTTGTCGAGGAAGAGGAAACCACTCTATTCACACCAGATGAGGTGGGAACTGGTTTTGTTCAAGTTTTAACCTCAGCTGAGACTGAATCACAGCATTTTGTGCCGGTCTCGACTGTAGTGCCGAAAAAAAACAAGTTTGTGGAGCCTCGCAGAATATTTGAGGAGGTATTTGGACTGGACTAAACAAAAAAAGGACCTACTGTAAAAAAAAAATGGTTTGATTTTACACATTACACAATGCACTTGAAATATTAATAAATACATGACACACATGTTTGTAATTTGGCTGTTTTTCTTCTCCTTTAGCATTATATGCATCAGCATGTGCATTAGTATCAGTTGTGGTGGTAACATCATTTGCTGAGACAGGGATTGTGCATTGGGGAGTTTGTTTAATCAGGGCAAGAAAATTAGGTCATTAAACAAATGTGTATATAATAAATGCAAGTGTTGATTAACATTTCCAGTAATGTTTGTAAGAATAACAAAAATATATCATTCATTAAAACGATAATATGATATTTGTTTTAAAAAAGCACAAATTGATAATTAAAATATTCAAAGGAATTACATTATTGAAAATGACAATTGTTTAATATTTTGCTGCGGCAGTATAATCCTTTAGTGTCTCGTAATATGTTATGAAATGACTTTAAATATGCTTGACAGGATTTTTTGTTTTATAAACTTTAGAGCCAATCCCAATTCTACCCCTTACCCTTACCCTTAACTACTACTTTAAATCATGGTTAAAAATTATGAGTTATAATTGTTTGCTCAAAGTATGATGCATTCTAATGTAGGAAAAAACATGTTGAAAGCCGTGTGCTACTTTTAAGCCTTTTCATCTCTGGCCTTTTAGCTGCGATGGTTAACGGACAATAATATACTAAGAATCACAAATACAACTTATCAGTTTTATTCATTTGTAATATCATGTTACGCTTACAGTGTAGGAGGGATGTTGTTTCTAAAAACAAACTGTACAAAGACACAAGCATACAAAGGAATGTTACATTTAAAGCATCAGAGTTGAGTATACATGCATGTGATGTCAGCGCATTTTTATGAAACATGCAAAACATATTTACAGAATAACATTGAAGGTGTGCAGTTGTTCAACATGCTTATATACTGTACAACAATATTAATGGATAATAATGGTGTTTAGATCTGCTACAAAGGGGTGGTTTCTTGTGATTTGGTGAAGAGTTCAAGAAATGTTTCCAGTTTGGTATTCCTCACAAACTAAAAGGAATAGTGGAAGTTTGGTCATTTACTCATGCTTTTACTTGTTCCAAACCTGTTTGAGTTTCTTTACGCTGTTCAACACAAAATAATAAATATTTAAAGGAAAGTTGTGTCTCCAGGTTGGAGGAAAGTCCTTACCCCAAGTGGAGGAGTTCGAGTATCTTAGGGTTTTGTTTACAAGTCAGGGAAGGATGGAATGTGAGATTGACAGGGAGTTCAGTGCAGCGGCGGCAGCAGTAATGCGGTCGATGTACCGGTCCATTGTGATAAAGATGGAGCTGAGGCGAAAGGCAAAGCTCTCGATCTACCGGTCATCTCGTTCCTACTCTACCTATGGTCATGACTGAAAGGACAAGATCTCACATACAAGCTGCTGAAATGAGTTACCTTGACAGGGTGGCAGGGTGCACCCTTCTAGATAGGCTCACCCGGGAGGAGCTCAGAGTGAAACCACTGCTCCTCCACATCAAGAGAAGTCAGCTGAGGTGGCTCTGGCATCTGTTTTGGATGCCTACCTAGGGAGGTGTTCCAGGCATGTCTCACCAGGAAGGGGCCTCTGGGAAGACCCAGGACACACTGGAGGGACTATGTCTCTCAGCTGACCTGGGAACACCTCAGGATCCCCCCGCAGGAGCTGGAGGAAGTGTCTGGAGAGGGGGGAATCTGGGGTTCTCTTCTTAGACTGCTGCCCCTGCAACCCGGCCCCCGGAAAAGCGGATGAAAATGAATGAAAGAAAGAAAGCTGTAAAACCATTAACTTCCATGTTATTTGTATTTCCTGCTATAGATGGTCATTGGTTACAGGTTTTCTGCTTTATCAAAAATATCTTCTCTTGTGTATAATAGTGTAAAGAAACTTTGGAACAAGTCAAGAATGGGGGAAATGGAGCACATTGTGTGGTGAACTATCCCTTTAATAAGAGGTGTCAACAAAGAAGCCAGTGCTGGCTTTACAATGTGACTGCTTCAATAATAAGTGTTCAAGTGAGTGTGAGTGCTGGGATGTCGTGGCATCGGTGAACTGGGATAAACCACACTGGTTGCGGAGTTCCAGTAGGTGGATTGAGGCGTGAAGAAATTACCAGTTGAAACAGACATAGGGGTTGGATGGGAGGCCATGAAGTTCATTTTTGGCTGGTGGCTGTGGTAGCTAGGCATGTACGGCATTTCGCCCGAGTATTTGAGCACGCTTCCCTCTGTGGAGTGGTTTTGGTGGCTCTGGGAGATGCCCTGGAAGTCGAATTTGTATGCATAGCGTTTGCCGTGCACCTTGGTCATGATGTTTTTGTCGTAGTAGTAGCGAAGGGCACGGCTGAGCTTATCATAGTTCATGTTAGGCTTGCTCTTTCGCTCCCCCCAGCGTTTGGCCACCTCGTCTGGGTCTGTCATCTTGAATTCTCCGTTAGTTCCCTCCCAGGTGATGATGGTTGCGTTGTTGCTGTCAGAAAGCAACTCCAGTAAGAACTGCCACAGCTGGATCTGACCAGAGCCTGTGTGAGGAAGTCAATGGAGAGCTTTAGTGGAGGATTGAATGGGTTTTGAGGGCAGGTTGTTGCTTCAGATGTGACCTTTTTAATGTTTGTTAAACACAAAAACAGAACGTGGGTCGGTCAGAAACACCTACCCACAGTCCTGTCAGTGCTGGAAACGGGCAGGTGGTTAGAATTTTGTTTGGTCGTTCGGATCTTGGTGTGGATGGGTTTCGTTTCTGTGTGAAGAAGGTCGGGCAAACAATCATACTAATCATGCGTTTTGTAATACTAATCATGTTAATGAAATCATATTAAATTTTAGTGGAAATCCTGATATATAGATTTTTACAGATTGTTTTGATGAATATAATGTTAATTGGAATGCATGTTTTTGTAACAATATATAGGTCTACTTTCACTTTTGGTCAGTTTATGCCAAGGGTGTCCAAACTCTGTTCTGGAGGGCTGGTGTTCTGGAGAGTTTATCTCTACCTGCATCAACACACCTGACAGAAAGTTTCTAGTAGCAAGAGCTTGATTAGCTGGTTCAGGTGTGTTTGATTAGGGTTGGAGCTAAACTTTTCAGGACACCGGCCCTCCAGGACTGAGTTTGGACACCACTGGTTTATGTATATATTCGAATCTGCTATGGAGCGAATACAAGTTGTGCAGAATGCAGCTGCGAGGCTTTTAACCAACACCAGTCGGAGGTCGCACATTACTCCTGCTTACGGCACTTCATTGGTTTCCTATTAGTTTTAGAGTAATTTTTAGGAATGTGGTTATTACATATAGAGCTCTGCTTTTTAGCCATTCCCAGTACACATCTTAAGACTAAAGGTGACCGGGCCTTCTGTGTTGTGGCCCCAAGAGTTTGGAACTCTCTCCCTATTACTGAGAAGTCTGGGATGAATTAAACTGTTTAAAAAAACATTTAAAGACACATCTTTTTGATCAAGCATTTAATTAACAGTACGGTGAGCTTGTTTCACATTGGTGCTTTTGTTGTTGGATTTTAACTTGTTTTCTTTAGTTGATATGTTTCTGTTACCGGTTTTGTTCTATTGTAAAGCACTTTTTGACTTAATTTCTTTGTAAGGTGCTCTATTGAAATAAACCCTTAATTTTACCATTTCAAGTAAAATAAATCTTGCATCTGAATGATAGTGTTAATTTTTTACATTAACAAAAAATTTAATATAATGTTTAATTTCAGGGTTATATTGTCAGTGACATAATTATTTAGTTATGAAAATGTGTAGTTTTGTGCATTCAAAGTTTACATACATTAAAAAGGCCACATTTGTTGTTAATTTGATGCTAAATATGGGTCAAAGATGAAAGCTGCGTTCAAAACAGTGAAAGTGTAACGGTGTAAACCTGCGCTCACACTGCACTTTTTCCGCATAGACTTCTATTCATACATGCGAATGCGGCAGACCAGAAACACAAGCTTGTGCGACAAGTTTCGCAGTTTGCTGCGTTGAAAAGTTCAAGCTTGGTGAACTCTGACCTGCGAAATCGCATCCCATGACTGTGTGAGACCAATCGAAGATCAAAACATGAGCTCTCTACAGAAATTGTAAATATGGACCAATCACTTGCTTTTTTTAATGGTTAATCATCTTGTTCCCTTTTCGCAGCACTGCACTAACTCTAGTGTAACCGCGGCATAAGTAATTGTTTTACTTTCTCCATACATTAGAATGCCTTTTTTATTTTTTCTTGGGTAAATTGATATGACTGTCATTAATTTTTACAGTGATTTACTGAATATGCTCACTGAAAAGTCATTCAGTGATGCAGTATATTATAAATTAATTAATAAAATACCTGTCAGGCAGATTTAGAAAAAAGTAATTTGATGACATGTTAAAAGACTCCAAAAAGACCAAAAATACACATACATTTTCATTTTAAATCTTTGTATTATATAATTAAAGCACTGTCAGCATATAATTAAATTTGATCAGTTATTTTTTATATAATTTAATAACTACATGTCAGAATGTATGATGTCACACCAAATTGCAAAGGAATGTTATTTTTCCTTGCATTTTAGTTTCTCAAATAATATTTCAAAAATAAGATGCTTTACTTGCATTAATGCCTTTTATTCTCTGTATATAAAGTCACTTTTGTCAATTTAATTTGATGCAAACACTAAAATGGCACAACTCATCTTTGACCCTTATGCAATTTATTGATGATTTCTCACCTGGGTTTGCAAGACGACTGCTGATGGAACCTAATGCTTGGTAGGGGTCTGTAAAGACAGAAAAGCACAATACTGATTAGATACGCTGAGGTGTAGCATAACAAAAACTAATACTGAGTACAGAATTAAACTCCTTGACCTTGTTGAAGTCTAGGAGGGGGCTCTGGTATTCTGGTATTGTGCTGATGTTCAATTGGAGAACCTGTGATTTCAAAGCAAGGCACGTTTATTTATATAGCACATTTCTTACACAATGGTAATTCATGGTGCTTTACATAAACAAGAACAGACGAAACAAGAAAATAAAAGTGATTAAAAGAAGTAAAATTTAATAAAAAGGTGAGTTTTTTTTTTTTTTTTTTTTTTAAATATGATAAATATGTGTTATTGATTGTGTAACTATTTATTTATTTATTTATTTATTTATTTATTTTAACGCAGGTCAACTATACCTTTAGGGACAGCTGGCAATCCACTTGAGGACCAACTGTTCCTCCTGCCGATCTCCTCAAAGCTGTTTTCTGCAAGGAGCAATTAACAGAAGGGAGATTTTACAGGAAAGGATGGCTTTAAAGAGTAAGGAGAAGGGCAGCCACAGAAGGAAGGAAACCCTGCATTAAAGATCCCCGAAGAACAAACGCAGGGCAGAACAAAGGCAGAAGCAGAATGGTAAGAAGGCCTGAAGATGGCACACAATTCCTCAGGGTGATTGTCCTTTTGTTCTGACTGCTTCTCTTTGCCATAGAATAGTCAATTGTGTCTTAAACTGAGCTCTACAGCTCTTACTTCCTGTCTTGGTGCAGCTGTTTCCTGTCCGAAAGCCTAGCGATTCAAAAACCTTGCAACGCTTGGGGCCCAATTCATTGAAGAAACAAACCACAGTCCTTAAAGCACCTCTGCATTTGCATAGCACAAACTATTTCAGTACTGTATAATATCTTGAACTTGAACCAACTAGTCTATATTATTTGAAAAGATAATTCATATAAAAAATTGTCAATTCTTAATTCTTTATTCCAAAGCTATATGACTTCCTTTCTTTTATAAAAATGCAAAAAGAAAAATATCCTGAACTTGATCATTTGTGTTTGCTCTCATCTGAACATTCACAATTCACTGTAACATGACAGAAGAACACAAGTGCACCATTACGATTTAATGAAGCTTCAATCACTCTGCCTTGAAGTCTTTTAAAATAAAAACCTCTCTGGACTGAAACTCACACTTACAGATGTTTACAGTCAAAACACAACAGATATTAAATAGATAATAGATAATAAAGATATTAAACTCAGAAAATTATAGTATGGATGGTATTTTATCTTTTTTATTATCCCTTCAACTGCCCCACCAAGAAAACATTTTGGGTGGCATTTCTTAACTCCTAATGTCGCTAATTAACACACTCAATGCATTTTTTTCTTTAACACATGCCATAATTTTAAAAACATCAGCCTCTACCAAATGGTTGATATGTCGGTTTATGGTAAAAGTACCGGAATTAATACATATACTATGAAAAATCAGAAGATATGAAGTGTACGACCAATTTATTTAAAAATATAATCAAAATAAAACATTTTTGAATACTAAATCATCTTTATTTTTTTTTAAGTATGCCACAAAGATATTTCAGATTATTATTTAACATGTTTTCTTGTTTGTTTGTTTGTTTGTTTGTTTGTTTTTACTATAAAACTAAAGTCAACTGTAGAAGTTGAACATGGGTAGTTTTTTGTTTGTTTGTTTGTTTTTGTTTTTTATTAACCAACAATGCTTAAATATTATTTAAATGACTTGATTGATTATTTAATGATTATTTAAAACAGTCAAAATATGGTCAACCATTTGGTAGAGCAGGCAGTTAAAGGTTTTTATTATTGATCCTAATCAAGTCATAGTAAATTGTGGTGCAAATATGCTCTCGTGAATAAATGTGCAGTTGTACACAAAAACTGAAGGTCTGGGTTTTCCTTAAATAATCATTAAATATTTGTTTGTGGTCATTATTCACTAGCATTATTTGGATGAGCGGAAGCATGCAATGTTTTTTATGTGTCTTTTGTGGTAAAATGGAAAGTGTAATTTTGGTAAATAAGTGATGCCTCGGTTGTAATGTTTTGAGTGAACTATGCCTTCAAAAATGGATGTTTATGGTTAATTCGGTAACGGTCATGAAAAAAAGATAATTGCTTGTTTAATGAAGTTATTGTTTACATGGTTTTAAAAAATTAATAGTTAAATTTGTTTGGATTTTTTTTTTCTATTAAACTGAGAAGTCAAAGATTTTAGCTGCAAAAAATAAATAAATAATGATTTGGTCCTTTTTATAATCTAATAAAGCTAAGTATCCTGGTAGATACAACATTAAATCCGTTATTTTTATTTTATTTTATTTTAATTGCTTTGGATATGTTTGACTTGGGTCCAGATCATATAATAATGAAATGAAATGATTGTTCATTCCTGTCTGTTTAAGGGTTAAGGTGATGATGCGCCAGTATATCGACATTTATAAAACCACTGACATTAACATAACAGAGGCCATCATGTAACAAACTGATCACTGAACTTGTACGATCTGAGTAACAGCAAAATTTACATTTTTGGGTCAACTATATGTTTAATGTGTGTGTGTTTTTGGGCTTTGCTAATTTAATATATGAGCTAAATTGATCTATTTTATTGACAAACTCTAAGTAAATGAACAAATGGAAAATATTGGTATCAGTCAAAGAAACAAAATCCTGCATCCCTGTATTATGCATCAAGGATGTCAGTAAAAACTAAACTACAACCTAGACTTTAATTCAAGCTAAAGTGACTTCTGTTAGGGGAAGAAACTCCGTGATGATTTGATGTACAGTTGAAGACAGAATTATTAAACGCCCTGAATTATTAGCCCCCATGTTTATTTTTTTCCTCAATTTCTGTGTAAAAGAAAGAAGATTTTTTTTAACACATTTCTAAATATAATAGTTTTAATAACTCATCTCTAATCACTCATTTATTTTATCTTTGCCATCATGACAGTACATAATATTTGACTAGATATTTTTCAAGACACTTCTGTACAGCTTAAAGTGACATTTAAGGCTTAACTAGGTTAACTAGACAGGTTAGGGTAATTAGGCAAGTAATTATATAACGATGGTTTGTTCTGTTAACAATCGAGCTTTGACCTTAAAATGATTTTTAAAAAAATATTCTAGCCAAAATAAAACAAAAAAGACTTTCTCCAGAAGAAAAAATATGATCAAACATCCTGTGAAAATGTCATTGCTCTGTTTAACATACTGTAATTTGGGAAATATTAAAAAAAAGAAAAATCAATTCAAAGGGGGTATAATAATTCTGATTTGAACTGTATATTTGAAAAATGACTACATTAAAGGGGTAGTTCACTAACTACAAATTGTAGTTCTGCCTTCACTTATTCAAACTAAGATATTTTAAAGAATGTTGGTTGCTGGGAGCCATTGACTTGCATAGTGATTGTTTTTCCTACTATGGAAGTCAATGGGTTCCAGCAACCAGCATTCTTCAAAATATCTTCTATTGTGTTCAACAAAAGAAAGATACTCTCTAAGGTTGAGGTAATGTTTTCATTATTAGGCCATTTTCATTTTGGGGGAAACTATATTTTTAATTTTTAATTTATACTTGACATAAAGCAATCCTTTCTGCTTTGTAATACAGTTCATTGGACTAAATAACCTTCGTTCATTACATACCATGCATTAATATGCTGTATTCATAAAGAAGCTTCACATTTCATGTTCAAATACAGACAGAAGCAGTCAGAAATGTGTATGATCGATGTATAATTTTAAATCTTTTATGCTCAACTACAATAGAGGTTTGACTTACCGGCTTTCACCTGTATTCGAGGTTGTGGTTGTGTATTAGTTGGGTTTGTTGGGTAGGAAAAAGTGGGACTGCCTGAATAAACAACAGTAAAAAAACAAGCTGCCTTAATCTACTACATTTATAAATAGACCACCATTTTCCACAGCATACTAACAATGCATTTAGAAATCAAACTGATTATAGTTTCTCCTGATGTTTTCTTGATTAAATGAACAATTTGTAATGGCTTATTCATATGGGATGAGGGTCTTACTCTCCCGGAGGTAGCCGAGATGGGAGAGCAGGATGTCTGTGTTGTATGCGGAAGTCATACGCATCATGTCGTCTTTGCTCAATTTGCAGAGCGCTTTTCCATCCAGGGTCTGGAAGAGGGACACGTCTACATCAGACAGGCCGTACTCCTTTATTGCCCAGTCCACCCACTGCCGCACGTGGTCTTGTGTCCAAACCTCTGGGTCTAAAACAGGGCAGAAGCAAGAGTAAAATGAGGAACCAGTGCTTCTGAAGTGACGGGACTCATTAGAGTTCAAGCAGGAGGTAAAAGAAACATTTGTGCACGCCTTACACTTTTACTCACCATGTTTTTTTTCTTTACTCAGGGTTTTTCTTGTACTATGTTAGCTAATGTGTTGTGGTTTGGCTGGTTATCTTCATACTTGAGCTAATTGTTGGCTATCCAGTAAACCATTGGCTCATATTTTTTTCAATATTATACATTTTATAGTACTTTTTTAGTTTATTATTAAATAATAAATTAAATTAATATTAATATTAACTAATATTAATATTAACTATATATATAATAATTATATATATAATATATATATAATATATATATATATATAACTATAAATATATAGTTGTATATAGATACTATATATTATTATATAATATATAAATATTAAATAACATTATTTTATTAATACAAATATTTTAGTTTTTGAGTTTACACTTTAAAGGCTTTTAAGATTGAGAAGCTGATTCAAACGTTCCCTTTTTATATTATTATGTTTGATTTATTTATATATTATATATTTAAATCTATTTATATATTCTAAGGTCTTACATTTTTAAATGAACTTGTTTTCGATTTTGTTGTAACATTATTATTATTATTATTATTATCCTTTCCATTATCATCATTGTTATCGTTAGTTTAACTACTACTACTACTACTACTACTACTAGCAGCTTTTAAATATATATAT
>CAIGQQ010017455.1:0-16984 GCA_903798035.1 Danio albolineatus | reverse complement strand
GACAGTATATACACATCATAACATTAAATTTATATTATAATTATATGCATATTATAATATAGTATAAAATAGAATTATTTAATGTTTGTGAAAGACATACGTTGTATTTATATGACCAAAAATAGAGCAAAACAGCAATATAGTAAAATATTTTTTACTTTTTTTTTATACATGTTTTCATTGTGATTTGTTTTTTATCCATAAATCCAATCCTCGCTGATTAAAAGTGTTATTGTCTTAAAAGAAAGAAACTTTAGTTGTGGTCAGTAGTGTACAGACTTATAATGTAAGAATGGTTAGTGTTATTTAATGACAAATATTTGTGCTGCATACACATATGCTGTTATAAAAGTGTGCTTTTGGTGTATTGCTAAGCATTTTCTTTTTGTTAAGGCCTACTGCTTGTGGATGTTTACTGAACTTAGAAAATAAATATCCCATCCGTTCTAAAATCTTTTTGTTATTGTTCACTAGGCTAAATTCTTGAGGGCTGCTTAGGAAACTAATAAAAGTGGCTGTTTCTTGTCTACAGGGAGATCAGTGTTCCCTACAGCGCTGTTTGTTCCCGATATTGCGTTTGTGAGCGAGGCTTAGTTGTCATGGCAGACAGTAGAGTCAGCTCTGTCCCCGGCTGCAGTAAAGCCACTGTCTATTAATATGATGATTAATTTACATGCTCGCATCCAAAAGTCTAACTAGCTAAAGAGTTTAATGAAATATTGTCCAAGTTAGTATGCAAGCCAGAAAACATGTGCACACTTATGCAAGAATGTGTTAACGTGATTCATGTCTGACCTAACCTTTAAACAAGCCCAGACACATGCTGAGACATCGCTCTGTCAACTTCTCAATGCATTCAGAGTAGTGCTTTTTCAGCATGTGAATAATACACTGTGAAGTTTTAAATATTAAAAGTTTTGCATTATAGACCCAGTAATGTAACACCCATGATAAGCAACACGAGCTAGTGCTTGCGTCTGCACTTTAAATAGCTTCAATGTGCTGTCACGCTACTGTTTATATTGTCATACACCATGTACTGCACTTCTGCTATTTATATCTTCATGGCTGCTGTTTGTTTTGGATAAAGTTCTGTGTCGTTTTTCATATGTGTACTAGTAAATGAAAGTAGTATCTGCATTAAAACATGCTATATTATTCTATACTGTTCTAAAATGGATAATGTCAAAGTGCCTTAACGGCATTTTCAGATTTTACCTTAGTGCAGGGATGCCAAACTCAGTCCCTTGATGGACGCAGCTCTGCAGTTTAGCTTTAACCCTAATTAAACACACCTGGTCAAACTAATTGAGTACTTCAGGCTTGTTTGAAATCTACCGGTAAGTGTGCTGAAGCAGGATTGGAACTAAACTGCGCAGGGCTGTGTTTGACACCCATGATGTAGTGTGTTTCGTAGTTGAATGTAAAAGGTCAGCAGGTGGAAAAGATTAAATTGCAGATAAATGGAATTATTGTCTCTCTGATTCTGAACTCTTAAAGAGCCCATATTATACATTGAAAAGGGTCATATTTTAGTTTTGGGGGTCTCCAACAGCAGGCTGATCTGATTGCAAGGTCAAAAAACACTTTCATTGTCTTATAATATGCATTTATTTTTACCTCATTATCCCAGCGACTCCTATATGAATCGTTCAGGGATTCATTTGTTCCAAAACCCCTCCTTCGCGCGATGCTAAACTGCGCTGATTGGACCGATGAACCAGTCTTTTGCGATTGGTCGACAGCGCTCAACGTTAGTCAGTCATAGTGTGTGCGTGAGCTAATCTGCTAACACTCGCTTTAAACGGGAGTCGCCCGTATTTCAGACACCTCACCCCGAAAACTAACCCCCCGGTCTCCCAGCATATCACTCTAATTCTTAACCAGAAGTAAAAATAGCGACATACATTCAGTATTAATGCACACAGCGGCAAAAGCTGAACCATTATAAACAGCACCGCCGCACGTGTGTAGCAGAGCTCATGGTGTCCATAGCAACGACAAACAGCAGAGGAACACGCTCAAACGCATTTTAATCCGTAAACACAGCGGCACGCGTCGCGTTTACAACGTGCTTTTAGACGCGATATGAGAATACAAGTTAACCAGAGACACTACAAGCGGTTACAAGTTACAAAACACAGTTAAATGCATCATTTACAAGCTAGAGAAAACAATGAGGTGACTGTTTTAATCGTACTTACTCACACTTGCTGGATAGCAGGCCAGGAAATGTCCCGGTGCTCCTAATTCTCCGTTGTAAGCACTCCTCGGAGGGGTAACAGCACATGGCTAGGGTTTAATGCAGAGATATTTCTGCAGAAACGACTAACTCTTCAAAGTCTCATCTCTGGGTTCTCTGCACACTTCCAATATCCAGCTAAGCACAGTGCTCTTCACTGTGTTGCCAGATGTTGCTGACTGATTTCAGCCCAAACCCTGTCCAAAGGGTTTTACCTGCAGAATCAAGTTGAAAACCGCCCGATCTGGCAACATTTCCTCACCGCTGTTGTTTGTGGGCAGGATTGGGGATTTCGAATCTGTGCGCGCATAAATGGGCGGGGCTTATGTTTCGTGTTCACGTAATGCCGAAACGGCTAAAGACTCGTTAGCACGACGACTCGTTTGAGGAACTATGAGTCGACTCTTTTATAGATGAATCAATAGTTTTAAACACTGTGCACTTTCAGATTTAAGCCTTAGCTGGACATTTCACTTCACTTAGAGCTGTGTGACACACTGCATACAAGCTCATTTTCAAAAACCCATAATAGGGGCTCTTTAAGTTTGTTATGGTTTGTAACAAATTGCCCTCAAACAGTATCTACTTTGACACTCAAACAGCTGTTGTGTCTGAGGTCTGAAAGAGTTTGGCTTGAGGACCAAAGACTATAGAATACATAAGACATGTCACTTTTATAGTTTTGAACAGGGAAAAGTGTAATGGTCAATATGGCTAATGAATCCCCGCCTACTAGAACAGGAGCCAATCAACAATCTCTATAAACTGACGATTCTCTGGGGCATGGGCTTGGACCAGACACGTGTTTTTATGAATTTCGGCAGATTTTATGTGTTTTAAACATTTAGAAACAAAACTAAAGAAACATTTGTTCAATTTTATTGGTTATTTCCAAATATGAAATGTGTTTTAAAAAGTTTTAAAGAATTTGAAGTTTCCCAGTTTAAACAGAATGCCTGAGTATACTGCCTGAGAGGCATTTCAAAGATGGCCGCCTAGTGAAATGACTTGACTTAAAGGGACTTTGGCTGAACACCAGCCCTCCAAAACAGAAGGTGCGTCCCAAATCACATACTTATGCACTATTCTACGCCATTTTGTAGTAAAAATAGTGTAAGTAGTGCGTTCACACTGAAAAAAGTAAGTGTACTTTAATTACCCGGATGATGCACTCATTCCATCGGTAAAATGAAGTGTGTAATGATGGACACTTCACACACTCAACAACCGCAGCTTTGCGCACGTAACGGAAGGGGCAGAGCTATCGGGCGCACATGTTGGATAACTTTATTTATTCTGGATTGTGAAAGCAAAATTGTCCTGCGAGAGTGATTATAGCGCCTCCCGATGGTGAATGCGGTTATTCTCATGGCAGGTATTATTTGGTATTTTGGTCATTTGTTTCACTAATTTGGCAACCGTCAAACGTCATCAGGGAAACAGTTTGAACTTCCGCTTAGTAAAAAAGCCATTAATGTTCCATTGGGACAACACTACATACATATACTATACTGTTGAGTGTGTAAGTGCATAAGTGCATAGGTGCATAATGTTTAGTGTGTCATTTGGGACGCAGCTAGAGTTTGGGGACCCCTGGATAGCAATTTTTATAAACTTTTTGATCCACTTCAAACGTTGACTACTGTAAGCCTATACCCCAAGCCTAAACCCACCCCTCACAGTAATGTAAAAATAGTAAACCAGGGAATGATGTGAAATAGGCCAGTACAGCAATCAGAGAGTGATTCTGGATAGCACACGTCCATTTTCAAACGTTTACATTTCAGTCCAGCTATATTGAAAACAAACACCAGCATTTCCAAACTAAATCTGTGCTATTTTCAAAATGTTCAGTTTACAAAGTTTGAAGATGCCGGAGAAGTGTAAAAGCCAGATATAAACATAACAAAATGTATCCGATTTAAATTGAAAATGCACTAGTGTAAACGACACCTCATGATAGGTAGACCCCTCACATCAGGCAGAGTCATCTTACCAGTCAGAGCGAAGTATACATTTAAAAAGAAGAGGCTTAGAGAGTCTGATCTTTGAAACAACCGTTTCACGCATTAGTTACGTTTCCATCAATTTTGCATTTTAGAATATCGCATAAAAAAAACCCTGGATGGAAACGCAGAGATGTGCATAAGCTTTGAAAATGCACATGAAGAAATTATCCACGCAATTGAGTAGGATAAAGGTTTTATCCGATAAGGAAAAATGTGCATAAACTGTGATGGAAACACATTTACCAAATAAATTCCAGCATGTGCATCAAAAAAAGTCATGTGATTTTTGCTTGAACAGATCATGTGATGACAAAAAAGGTGGAAAGTGACAGGTATGTTTGGGTGAAAGATGAGGTCTGCACATTTTTAAATGTTATTTATGAGAAAGAAGTGACGGCTATCCTTGATGGAAAACATCAGTGAAACGTGCAAATCTTCGAAGAAGTGCGAGCGGAGATGATTCTAAAGGGATATGACTATGATAAGATATGTCTATGCGTTTTAATACGCAAGTAAGTTATTTTATACAAAAAAGGCCTTCTAATGCAGCAACTTCCATTTATCTTTACATATTTGGTGGCAGTTTATCAGGAAGTGACGATTTTGTTCTCTTGGGCTCGAAATGGTGCTTCATTCGCAAATGTTTTCTGCAATATTACAGATTTACACATACATTTAATTCTCATCTTTGGATGGAAACTTATGGTTACTGAGAGAAAAGTCCTGTTCACGCAATGTGTTATGAGAACATTCAAGTGTTCTTGAGCTTGGATGGCTGTATTTTCTATGCATTCCTTAATGATTATAAATCTGTTTTTTTGTTTTGTGTGTGTCTGCAGTGTGTCAGATGGGCAGCAACAGCAGCAGTAGACTCTTCAGTACTCTAGCCCAGACTCTGAGCAGCGCTGCATTGACAGACCCACATGTGGATGCTGATGACTATGAGTACGAGCAGGCCGATCCAGACGTGCTTCTGCGAGAGTGCGGGGAGGTTTTGAGGAATCGGCCCCCTCGACTGCACCGGGACTTCACCATGACCAGAGCCTGTTCACTGCAGAATTCACCTCTGCGCATCATGCAGTGGAATATTCTAGCTCAAGGTACACCGTCTGTCTGTTTGCGTCATGTACTCATAGATGATTTATAGGAGGTAACATAATCCTGGGGGTTTTCCACTCGCTTCCTTAAATATAAAAGGCTTTGCGAGTGTAAAGACTAGGTTTATACTGTTTGAAAAATAAATAGAATGTCTAATATATTTGATATCATCACTGTGCCAAAGTTAAAACAAATTATTAAAATATGGTCTAAAAATACTATTACTAAAACGTTTTAGGCTTAAAAATATAAATACACCATCGTTCGGTAGTTTGGGGTCTGTACATTTTTAACAATTAATTTATACTTTTTTTTTACTACACTTTTAAAATAGCTGTTTTTGTTTGAATATATGTAAAAACAAGTTATTCCTGTAATGGAAAACGTAAATTTCTGCCTCATTACTCCAGTCTTTAGTGCCAGGTAATCCTTCAGACATCATTTTAATCTGCTGAATATGCTGATCAATTATTATGAGTGTTATGCTGCTTTAATTATAAAACTAGAGATAGAGTTGAATAGAAATTATTTACTTAAAATAAAATAACTTTTTGTATCAAAATAAAAGTCACTTCTATAAACATGTAAAACAGTGGTCCCTCGTTATTCGTGAGAGTTACATTCTCGAGGCATGTCAGACACTAGAGAGCATTTGATTGGTCAAGATTTGATGAGAAACTGTAATATGAGGTGACGTGAATAAATCGTTAATCGATTAAGAAGCTTTGGATGTTTATATGATTTTCGCATTTTCTAAGTGCAAATTTTGTCACTGTTTTGGAGCATACTAGCTAATAGATATCCTTAAGACTAACAGACTGAAATTAACATCTAAAAGTTTTTTATTTTTTATTTCACAGGACCTTTAAAGCCTCGAGTATGCGAGCTGAGTAGTATGTCCGAATTTATAGTATTGGAAAAACAGTATGCGAGCTGAGTAGTATGTCCGAATTTATAGTATTGGAAAAACAGTATGCGAGCTGAGTAGTATGTCCGAATTTATAGTATTGGAAAAACATTCATTCATTCATTCATTTTCTTTTCGGCTTAGTGCCTTTATTAATCCGGGGTCGCCACAGCGGAATGAACCGCCAACTTATCCAGCATTTGTTTTACGCAGCGGATGCCCTTCCAGCCACAACCCATCTCTGGGAAACACATTCATACATTCTCATTCACACGCATACACTATGGACAATTTAGCTTACCCAATTCACCTGTACCGCATGTCTTTGGACTGTGGGGGAAACCGGAGCACCCGGAGGAAACCCATGCAACCACGGGGAGAACATGCAAACTCCACACAGAAATGCCAACTGGCCTAGCCGGGGATCGAACCAGCGACCTTCTTGCTGTGAGGCGAACGTGCTACTCACTACGCCACCGTGGCGCCCCTATTGGAAAAACAGTCTGCGAAAAAGTGACCTACTACTTCTGGCGAGATTCTGAAATGCCCATCCAATCTGCTTGTTTAGTGTGGCGTCATACGAAGCGGCTTCCAGGTCCAAGCGCTCTTCCAAACTGTATGGGGAGACTCAACAAATAGTAATAATAAACGTTTATAAAGTGCTGTATTACTTTCGAAAATCATGATCGAAATATATATATATATATATCCATTCCTAATATCCGATGGCCAGAAAGTGAATACATTTTTATAAATTAATTATATGCCAAATATCCGATGGCCAGAAAGTGAATACATTTTTTAAAAATTGTTAAAATATTGTTGTGTACACTATGATTTTATATAAAATTCACTTTAATGTGTGATATGACAAAAAGTGGTCATAAATGCATATTTTCTCAATTCAAATGAGTAGCAACTTGGACCCGGAAACATTATTTTTATACATCACAACTTAATAAGCGGATGGGTGCTATGCTATCTCATGATGCCCCGCGAGAGACTTCATGAATCTGCGTGAAGCGATGGAACTGATGTGGGTAGATCGTGATAATGACAAATGACAGATGTAAAACATCCTAACTTCATTCATACTACTCGCATTCATACTATACAGAACGTACTTTGCTAACAGCTGTGTATTAAATACAAATTTAGCACGTACTTGGCTAATTTCTATAAACGATACTATAAATACTATAAAAACCAATGCTACATTAATACAAAAAAGTAATGTTCTCAATTTTTCTTGTGTATCTTTAGCTCTTGGCGAAGGCAAAGACGGTTTCGTGCGCTGTCCAATGGAGGCGTTGAACTGGTCTGAGCGCAAGTATCTCATCCTAGAAGAGATCCTCACCTACAGGCCAGACGTGCTGTGTCTGCAAGAGGTGGACCATTACTTCGACACGTTCCAGCCAGTGCTCTCCAGCCTGGGCTACCAGAGCACCTTCTGCCCCAAACCCTGCTCCCCCTGCCTGGACGTCCACAATAACAACGGCCCTGATGGCTGCGCTCTGTTCTTCAACCGCCGCCGCTTCCAGATGCTCCATACGGCACATCTCAGACTCTCTGCTATGATGCTCAAAACCAACCAGGTAGCGGTCGTCGTTACGCTTCGCTGTAAGCTCACAGGACGAGTTTTCTGCGTCACCGTAACGCATCTAAAAGCACGAAGTGGATGGGAAGCATTTCGTAGCGCTCAAGGAGCAAATCTCCTCCAGCAGCTTCACGAAATAACCTCTCAATCCACCCCAGAGGTGCCTCAGGACGATCAAACAGAGGGTATTCCTTTGATAGTGTGTGGGGATTTTAATGCAGAGCCCAGTGAGGAAGTGTATCGGCATTTTAGTAGTTCACCATTAGGGCTAGATAGCGTTTATAAGTGTCTAAGTGATGACGGGACCACAGAGCCGCCTTATACGAGCTGGAAAATCCGGCCTAGTGGAGAGAGCTGCTCCACGCTGGACTATATTTGGTATTCGGAGAGAGCATTCGAGGTGGACGCTGTGCTGAGGATACCGAGTGAAGAGCAGATCGGCCCGGACCGGCTTCCTTCATTTCATTATCCGTCAGATCATCTGTCTCTGGTGTGTGACCTCAGCTTCAGTCAGCAGCCTCATAGGCTCATGTAGCTGTCAATCATTCATGCAGACGTTATTAGAGCTTGAGTGTGTGCGCGCGCGAGTGTGTGTGTGTGTGTGTGTGTTTGTCTGAATGTGAGAATGCGTTAGTTGTATTATAGCGCAGAATGTAACTTATTCACATACACCTTATTTGGACCTGCTGATGTAGGTCTGAAAGGCGGTAGTTCACACAAAACTGGATATTTTGTCATTATTTGATCTCCATTCTAACCTGATTGAGTTTATTCTTCTGTTGAACGGTGAAGAAGATGTTTTGAAGAAAGCTGGCACCCATTTACTTCTGAAGTATTTGTTTTTCCTACACTAAAAAAAAGATTAATTGGATTTACTAAATCTTTTGAAGGTAAGGGGTTGCAAATAATTAAAATGGGCTGAATTTAAACATACAAATTAGGTTGAACATTACTAAAGTGTATTTGTTTGTTTAAATTCAGCCAATATGAATTGTTTGCAATCACTTACCTTAAAAAAAATTAAGTGACACCAATCAATCATTTTTTTCAGTGTACTACGGAAGTCAATGGTTGCAGGTTTTCAGCATTCTTCAAAATATCTTCTTTAACGTTCAATAGAGCACTCGTAAATGTGTATAATTACTTGAGGGCAAGTAAATACTGAGAAAATTTTCCATTTTGAGTAAACTATGCCTTTATTGCACTTCCGTGCTGCTTATTTTCCTTGATGGAGATTAATTATGAGGCTCTTATTGTTTTGTTATACAGAGGTTATGCGGTTTACTGTAATTTATTGTGATCTCAGGAAGATGCGTATTCTTGATTAAAGTGGAGAAAAGGAAATATGTTTATATTTATATTGACTGTAGCTATTTCTAACGGAAGCGTACAGCTGTTACCCAGGTTAAAAAAATCTGAGCTTTATCGCGTTTGTACAATATACATTTCACGTTCTTAAAATATAATGTCACGTTTGTACAATATACTTTTCACGTTCATACAATATAATATCATGTTTGTACAATATAATTATCACGTTATGACGTGAAAACTTTATTGTTTAGGCTACGTTTACCTGGTGCGATCAGAGCGTGAGAAAATGTCTCATTTTACAGAATTAATTAAGTTCTATTTTATGCTTGGATTGAGACATGGGGAAATTTTGCAGCTACTGATCAGCTTGGACAATGTTGTTATCAGCATGCGGACACTGAGAAGGAACCTAAAATGCATGGGGCTGTACAGGAGGAAGAATGTACGGAAGCCTCCTGTGTCCCTCGATCTCATCAATAAGAAATGCAGCCACTTCCATCGGATCAGACTCATTCTTCCTCCTGTACAGCCCCATGTGTTTTAGGTTCCTCCTCAGTGTCCGCATGCCGATAACAACATTGTCCAAGCTGATCAGTAGCTGCAAAATTTCCCCATGTCTCAATCCAAGCATAAAATAGAACTTAATTCTGTAAAACGAGACATTTTCTCACGCTCTGATCGCACCAGGTAAACGTAGCCTAAAGTTTTCACGTCATAACGTGATAATTATATTGTACAAACATGATATTATATTGTACGAACGTGAAAAGTATATTGTACAAACGTAATAAAGCTCAGATTTTCTTTTACCAGGGTGGCAGCTCTATGCTTCCGTAATTGCTTTAAGTAATACTGTATTAATTCATGTTTGCCACTGACCAATATTATATAAAACATCACAGTGTATGTATATGAACTGTGTGGTCTCTTTCTTTGACGAGCAATGTTAGATCAGTTTGTTATTAGAACAGGCTTGATTAATTTCTAGGTCAAAGTGTGTCAGGGTTGTTTGGTTTGAAATTACATATAGCTGTAAAGGTTGATTCACACTTCATGAACACACATTATAAAAGGCTTTCCTATTTTATCTTTTTGCACCATGATGTGATCAAGACCAAGACATTTTAACTCTGAAGGCTTTCTGGGTGTCATTCGACTCATTTAGAGTAATTTAATCTGTAGGTTACAAAAGCAGTCTATTATGCAGCTCATTGTTCATTCATTCATTCATTTTCCTTCGACTTAGTCCCTTTATTCATCAGGGGTCGCCACAGCGGAATGAACCTCCAGCATTTGTTTTACACAGCAGATGCCTTTCCAGCTGCAACCCAGTACTGGGAAACATCCATACACACTCATTCACACACTATGGACAATTCAGTTTATTCAATTCACCTATAGCGCATGTCTTTGGACTGTGGGGGAAACCGGAGCACCCAGAGGAAACCCACGCCAACAAGGGGAGAACATGCAAACTCCACACAGAAATGTCAACTGACCCAGCCGGGACACAAAACAGCGACTTTCTTGCTGTGAGGCGACAGTACTAACCACTGAGCCACCATGTCACCCTCAGCTCAATGTTATAAACAAGTATTACAATATGTTTGTAACATTATCATGTAATCTAATTCTTACAGCGTCTAAGATGCCCAAACGAGGGCCCGTGGGACAGAGTTGGCCCATGACAACCTTTGATTTGGCCCACCATCCCATCTGAGAAGAGGGAGAATGATGGGGATAGTTTAGACACTGTCTTTTCAAATTTAATGTGCCCTTTTATTTAGGAGTTTATTTGTTAATCTACAAAAAAGCTAACTTAGATTAAATGTTTCAATTTAAATGCTGTAATTTAGTTCAAAATATACATACCTGAAGGATAGAGGACAATGCAGAGACTTTGGTGAGCAAATCAAGGCAAAGGCAGATTCTACTTGACTAGTGTATTCTGCATTGAACTCCACAGTTTTATAAATGTGATTATTTTTATTGCTGTAAGTTATAATTCTAAAAATATACTGTATTAGTATGATTCAAAGTAATGTTTTTTCATTGAGTTTTAAATATTATGAAGTAAATTAGGAAATTACCCATAGCAGCTTTAATGTAAAATATATTTAGTATATTTACCTTCGGGAGCGATGCGGTGGCCCAGTGGGTAGTAGCGATGTCGCCTCACAGAAAGAAGGTCGCTGGTTCGAGCCTCGGCTGGGTCAGTTGGCATTTCTGTGTGGAGTTCTGCATGTTCTCCCTGTGTTCGCGTGGGTTTCCTCCCGGAGCTCCGGTTTCCCCCACAAGTCCAAAGACATGTGGTTTATGCGAGTTGGGTAAGCTAAATTGTCCGTAGTGAATGTGTGTATGAGTGTGTATGGGTTGCAGCTAGAAGGGCATTCGCTGGGTAAAACATATGCTGGATAAGTTGCCGGTTCATTCCACTGTGGCAACCCCAGATTAATAAAGGAAAAGAAAATTAATGAATGAATGAATGTTCACCTTCGGCCCACTATTTGGTTTTTGGCCCTTCATACGAAAAGGTTTGGGCATCCCTGGCCTACCTAATCTAAGTATCTCATCTCTCAGCTTCAGCTAAAACCTAGCATAGTAAACAAGTTTTATTTCTTGCCATTCAAAATAACCTGTTTTAAAATCAATTATTTAAAACAACGAACGAGTAGTACATATTAAAAAAACATACCTCTTCAATAGTTTGTTTACGTTACTCCAAAATCAGTATATTTAAATGACGGCGGGCGGTTTTAGCGGGAATCTCCAAACTTCCGTCCTTTGTCGTTATTCATTCATCTTCCTTCGGTGTTGTGGTGTAGTCCCTGATTTATCAGCGGTCGCCTCAGCAAAATGAACCGCCCGCGACACAAGTAACTCACCTCCTCATAAGTCATATTTTCGGACATCCGTCTATTTTAAGTTATTAGGAGAGTTTTGATTAATGATGATCACCGTCAAGGCCACAATCACTTATAATAACCAAGTAAAGTTTGACAGCAGCGCCCCTTAAGTCATCAGATTCATCCGCGGAGCACAACTCATGTTCCTCCGCGTGACTTCTAAATGTTATTTATGCCTCAACATTTGACAGTGTAGCTTTAAATAGTAAAAGTATAATATAAATTTCCATAAACAACTTTAATTTTGATTGAACAACCGAACTGAAAAAACTTTAATATTAAAATAATATTTCACATGATACCTTGATGATGCAATTATCCTCGTCCTTCAGACTTATTCTATTCTGGTCTGCATCCCTCCGAGCAAATTAGCAGAAACACAGAGCAAGGCTTTGTTCAAAGTTTTCCAGTAATCCTACAGTAGAGACTAAAGTATAGCAGAACATCTAACAGATGTATTATATTTATTGACCGTTTAAAAATTCCCCTATATTTTCTTGCTTGATGAATAAGCACTATTTATTTAGGCAAAAAATTGCTTTGTCGCGACAAACTTGAAAGTCTAAATAAAAGACTCAACTATGTTCTAGGTCGGGGGTGTCCAAACCAAGCGGCAACCTCCCGCTCTCCCTCGGGAAGCCAATACGGAAGTAACTAAGACTTGCAATTCATCGAAAATTCCGCTAGTCCTGGCTGTCCTGGCTCCATAATAGAGCAAATCTCCAATGAGCCCACTGGCGAAATGGCCAATTTTACAGCAGAAAAAAAGGTGTTTACAGCCTGGTACAAAGAGCGATTTTGGTTCATATAGCTGATATTACCCTTCATGACAACTGTGAGGGGGGTGAATTTTTTTATAACTCATCCGTTTCCTTTATATTAAGCTAAATTAAGTTTGCATAATTAAGGGCGTGGCCACTTGAGTGACAGCTAGTCCCGCTGGTCGCCGTCACGTCACCTCAGCTGATTCCGGCTGATTCATCGTATTTTTGTGTTGTTTTATATGGCTTTACACAGTCAGTCGCCTTTTGGAATTATTTCCTGCAATTATCAGATAATATGGCATGCTGTGTGTGCTTAATTGTGCTCACAAACCATTCACGTGGACTCACGTTTCCCAGGTGAGTGAAATTATATACTTATACACCATCTCTATAAATGTAATTGCTTTATTTCGGATAATTTATTATTTATAATGTTCTTCAGAACTCTAATGCACTCCAGAATCTGACAGATTGATCAGCTGTACGCTATAAAATCGCCATTTGAAGCGTTGTCATACAGTGTTCTGCCTGGATTTCCTAAATAGCCCTGCATTTACTAACACAGACTATATCTGAAGTATTTGGATGTAATCCGCACTTTCTTCCTGTTGAAAAACGTCATAAGAAGGTTTTTAAGTGGCTTAATGTATTACAGCAGTGTTTTCAACAGACTAAACACTTTATTGATATAGTGTACAACCAAGCACATGTGGTCAGAACACAAACGAGTCGCAGGTAATGAAATATGATGTGTTTTTCCCATAAGAAAGCCCTTAGCTTAATGCCAGCATGCGTCCCGTAGCTCCGCTCATGCTCCGCCCACGCTCCGCCTCTTTGCCCTTGTTTGGTATGCCTCGGTTGGTGCGATGACGCGCGAACAAAATGGCGACGGTTGGCCACGCCTACTAGTGGCTTCTTTTGGGTTCATCAGAAACCTATGGGTGACGTCACGGATACTACGTCCATATTTTTTAGTCTATGGTCCAAACGCAGTCCTAGAGGGCCAATGTCTGGCATAGTTTAGCTCCAACTTCCTTCAACATACCTCCCTGGAAGTTTCTAGTATACAGTACCTAGAAAAAGCTTGATTAGCTGGTTCAGGTGGTTAATTGGGGTTGGAGCTAAAATATGCAGGCACTCGCTCTCCAGGACAGTGTATAAACACCCCTGTTCTAGGTCGTTTGAAGCATAAGTCCCTTCCTCTGAGAGCCAACAGTGTCGATTAAAAAAAAAATACTGTTTAGTGTGGTGGGCACCACGGTGGTGTAGTGAGTAGCATGTTCGCCTCACAGCAAGAAGGTCGCTGGTTCGATCCCCGGCTAGGCCAGTTGGCATTTCTGTGTGGAGTTTGCATGTTCTCCCCGTGGTTGCGTGGGTTTCCTCCGGGTGCTCCGGTTTCCCCCACAGTCCAAAGACATGCGGTACAGGTGAATTGGGTAAGCTAAATTGTCCATAGTGTATGTGTGTGAATGAGAATGTATGGATGTGTTTCCCAGAGATGGGTTGTGGCTGGAAGGGCATCCGCTGCGTAAAACAAATGCTGGATAAGTTGGCGGTTCAATCCGCTGTGGCGACCCCGGATTAATAAAGGGACTAAGCCGAAAAGAAAATGAATGAATGAATGTTTAGTGTGGTCAACTGTGGTAGTATTTTTTTACTAGGTGGAATTATCTAAGGGTCAATCACCTTCTTGTTTTAGGTATTGAAACCGAACTGTTTTTTACAGAAGTCCTAAGAGGCCATGTACTAAAATATTATCTCGTGATCTCGACATAACTCGTTTTCATAACAAAAAGTTCTGCTTATTCTGACTTCCGTAAGCAAACGACTACGAAACATCATAGACATAGGCATTGGCTTTTATTTTGACCAGGGACTGAGTCAAACTGAGATAGTTCTGTGTCTTTCAGTGATTGACAATTTCTATATCAGTGTCACTTGAGAAGGAGGCTTTCGTCTCTCCGCCTTTATCGTCGAAGATATAGCGACCCCAAGAGTATCGTCAGTTTCATTGCCAGTCAGCTTGAAGGACCGGGACGTCTGCACAGTTATAGAATGATGCTAGAAAGGTGCCGTTTAAACGGTTTGCGGCTGACCAGAGAAATGGTAAGAGATGTGCAGTTAAGTTTGAGAATAAGCAGAACTTTTTGTTATATCAAGCTCACGAGAAAACGAGTTATGTCGAGATCACGAGATAATTAAGTCGTGATCACGACATAACAAGAGAGAAAAAATATTTGAATGCATGGCCTCTTAGGACTTCTGTAGTTTTTTGTATAATCTACTTTATATCTATTATGCTCTCTTTTACATTATGTGTCTATTGTTGTTTTGCTTATTATGTCTGTACTGTAGGGATGGGCGGATTGATCCTGAAGTATCGATATTTCGATACTGGGAATGTATCAAAAGGATCGATCCTTAAGTAAAAGTATCAATCTTTTCTGGGGTTAAGGATTATAGTGCCACATATTATATAAATATTTACTTAAATAGGAACACGAATGGGAACTATAATATCGTTCCGCTGTATCTCCGCTAATGGGTCAGCGTTAGCTCACGGCTCAGTAGTACAGACACAACACACACACCCAGCGCAGGTTGTAAAACCTTGGCAGAATTCTTTAAGAAATACGGCTTCCAGCTAACCAAGTAGGAATTATTTTACGAAAAGTGGAGTCGAGTTCAATACAGACAGCCAGTTTATATTAAGTTTTACCTGATAAATGTTCATATGGGGCGCCACGGTGGCATAGTGAGTAGCACGTTCGCCTCACAGCAAGAAGGTCGCTGGTTCGATCCCCGGCTGGGCCAGTTGGCATTTCTGTGTGGAGTTTGCATGTTCTCCCCGTGGTTGCGTGGGTTTCCTCCGGGTGCTCCGGTTTCCCCCACAGTCCAAAGATATGTGGTACAGGTGAATTGGGTAAGCTAAATTGTCCGTAGTGTATGAGTGTGAATGAGAATGTATGGATGTGTTTCCCAGAGATGGATTGTGGCTGGAAGGGCATCCGCTGCGTAAAAACAAATGCTGGATAAGTTGGCGGTTCATTCCGCTGTGGCAACCCCGGATTATTAAAGGGACTAAGCCGAAAAAGAAAATGAATGAATGAATGAATGTTCATATGAACACAGATGCACACACGGTAAATATAATATGCTGAGGAGGAATCATTATATATTAATCTTTGTAATATTAATATGCCAAAGCTGAGGGGGAATCCTACTCCAAACTCTGTAATTTATGTAATTTGCGTAAATTGGCATATATCAGATTTCGGTTACATTTCACAGGGCCTACTCAAGTAAAGACATTTAGATTTTTTTTTAAATAAACTTGTTTATAAAATAAAATACAAAGTTTAGGTACATATAATAACTGGGAGAGATGTACTTTTTTAATTAAACAAGGTGTCTGCAGTGTATTATTTTTGTTATATATGGTGCCATGCAATTATAGTTCTGTTATTTTAATAAATGTAATAAGGAATCATGTGTTTTGTGTTTAATTGAATAATAATAATAATGATGATGATGATGATGATTATAATAAAGGCGATAACCATTTTTTTTATCACTATAAAATATTTAAATAAAGTATTGGTATCGGTATCGATATCGACGATCCTTGTCTTGAAATACTTGGTATCAGAAACAAAAATATTGGTATCGCCCATCCCTACTGTACTGATTGTTGCATCTTTTCTGTAAAGCACTTTGTGCAAGACCGAATGAAAGAAAAATCCCATCAGCACCACTTGTTTGCATAATTCTCTATATTTAAATCTACTTGGATACATTTTTTAGGGTAAGAATAGAACAAAATATATGCTTCATATATTGAATATTCAATATACTGTAATCAGACATTCTTTCCCTTTTTTGTACACATGAAAAAAAAACAAAAAAAAGATCTGCAAAATACAAAGCAGTGAATGCATGATACAGAAAACACATACAGTGATAAATGCACGGAAAGTAAATTATTAGAAGGGTCTGAAATTACAAAAACAAAATGTATGTGTCCTTCAGAAAACAGTTTCCTTTCAACTGTAAAAAAACAAAAACTTCCAGGTACAAAATATCAAAAGCAAAAAAAAAATTCATATTTACACAAACAAAAGAACAATCACTTACTTTCAGTAATGAC
>CAIGQQ010017454.1:2828-16348 GCA_903798035.1 Danio albolineatus | reverse complement strand
GCCTCGGGGAAGACCCAGGACATGCCGGAGGGACTGTCTCTTGGCTGGCCCTCGGATCTCCCCGGAGGAGCTGGATGAAGTGTCTGGGGAGAGGGAAGTCTGGGGTTCTCTCCTAAGACTGCTGCCCCCGCGACCCCGGAAAAAGTGGTTGTAAATAAATGAATGAATGAATGAAAATTGAGAATTAACAATATTGACAAGAGTTATCCTCAGTATCAAATTTCAATCTCAGGAATTCTTTTGATGGATACACATCATTAATCATTTTAAACTGAAGCTCTTTAGTTTTGGGGAGAATCATATAAGAAATGTAACTTGTTCTTATTTTTTTCTAATTCCTGTGAATTAAAATCTTTAAAAACAAAATGAGGTCTGAGCGGATCTCCTCCGCTAAACCCAACCATCATTTCGCACTAAAATGTACGAAAGAGAATACAAATACATTAGTCACTAAATCAAAAAAGCTACAAATTGCCATGAGATCGTTGGCAAATGACATTGAACAGTCCTTTAGATAAATTAATCACCAGCATGAACAAGTTGACCAGGTACATCTTTAAAACAAATACAAAGATTAATTTAGTCAAAGATTAATTTAGAGATAAATAAAAACTGTTACAATGTGAAATATTACCATTTTAAATAACTGTGTCATTGTCTTAGAAGACCACAAATGCATTTGAGAACATTTGAGGAATGGCTGAATCAAGGAAAATGCTAATATGTGTTGCACATAATAAATGTGTTTGAGTTTCTGTGATATCAGAGCGCCATCTGTTGGTTGATGTTGGTAGCAGAGGAGTGTTGCTTTCAGTTTCACTTTCAGTTTTTGTTTTGTTCGGGAGTGATAGGCATAATGGTGCATTCACACCAGACGCGGAAGACGCGTCAAGCGCGAGTCATTTACATGTTAAGTCAATGCAAAGGCGCGAATGGGCATGCTGCGGCGCGATACGCGTGAATGGCGCGGCGCGAATGACGCGAATTGCGCGAATGGCGCGGCGCGGATGGCGCGATACGCGCGAATGGCGCCGCGTGAATTGAGCGTTTTGCGCGTTTGACGCGTTTAACGCGCAATTCGCGCGCATCGCTTCCGTTTGAAAATCTGAACTTCAGCGGACTTTCGCGCCGCGTTAACCAATCAGGAGCTTGCTCTTGTGGGGGTGTGATTATGACGTAGCGCCTGTTGTTGGTGTCTCGGGGGGAAATCCTCCAGCTGACACTGACAACAGTTCATCATACTTGGCTCAGCTCAGTCAGAAGCACCGCTGAAAGCTTCCATCATCCAGGTTCAGTGTCTGGAGGAGTTTATGAGATCACAGAGCTCCGTGCACCTCTGAAATAATCTAGTGGTCTCATATACAGCTCCAAACGAATGAACGCTGTGTTTCAGCCGTCATAAAGCACATTAACACAGTTATTCTCTCTATAAAACCCCTGTCAGCCATTTAGCAATAAAGCTACAGTCACCCATAAACAGAAGCCCTGCCCATCAGGCGAATCCGCGTCTTTTCTCAAGTCAATTTGACGCACGAATGAAGCGGATTTGTACTCGCGAATGAAGCGAGTAAACTCAAATGTTCACGCGTCTATTTACGCGCGAATAGCGCGATTTTGCCGCACGTGCCGCGTCTGGTGTGAATTCGGCATTAAAGGTGTAGTGCGCAATTTCCGTGAAGCACTGGAGAATATAATAATATTCTGTTAAGGATTTGGGTCCCTGTAACGGTATCTTTTGAGTATATAAATAATAGCAACTTTGATTCTCAGTTTGACTAACTCTTGTATGTTTATATTCTATGTTTTATGCATCTAAAGTGTTAATTTTCAGGCATATAGTAAATTAATCTGTATCTTACCTGTATGTAATCTCTAAAAAAAATAAATGTAGTTCAGAAAAAAGTAATGAATCACACATTATTATAATAGTAGAAATTATATAAAATAATGTAGAATTAAAATAATAGATTATATCTGAAAATAAGAATTATTATTAGCAAATAGAATATGAAATAGTATGTGTGTGCTCATCATAACTTTAATTTGAATATGACTAATACAAATACACCATTGCGTACATCATTGGCTAAAAGGAACATACACTCTCAGAAATAAAGGTACAGGAAAGGAGTTACCCAAAGAGTCCACAGTGGTACCTCAAATGTGCATATCGGTGCCCAAATGTACCTAAAACCTACCTTTGAGGTACCATTATAGACCCTTCAGGTACAAATATGTACCTTTAAAAAAGCTACTGCCCCAGTGACAGCTCCTGTACCTTTATTTCTGAGAGTTTATTCCATTGGCAGTGACTGTTCTCAGGTTAGTGTGAGTCAGGGATGGGCAAACATATTTTTGAAAATGCTATTTAATATTTTTCCCTAACATATACATTTGGGCTGCTAATTTTTGAATCATTATTGTAAGTTATTTTTGTTAGATTAACTCCAGATTTGGCTTCAGTACTGACTAAACTAATGTATATGCACAAATATAACATTGTAAAGCATCCTTTTGAAAACATAAATTTAAATGAGATCTAGATTTTCTCACACATACTAACTCACGTATGGAAGCTCAAGAAGCTCTTGCTGAGCAGGACACCAGAGGTGTAAAGAGTACATGAAAACTATAGTTGAGTAAAAGTACAGATACCTTACTGTAAAAATTACTCCATTAAAAGTTACAAGTCACCAATTCCAATAAGACTTGAGTAAAAGTGTTAAAGTATCTGATTTTAAAAGAACTTGAGTATTTTACTCATACTGAATGTAGGCTCAAAGTACAGAGAGGTTTTATTTCCTAATATAGAAATTAAATTTAACACCTCAATGTTTCGAAATGACAGAACAAAATAGATTTAAAAATGTTCAAAAAAGGCACAACCAAAAAAGTAAATAGATTAAAATAAATACTAAAACATAGTAAAATCAAATTCAGAGCTGACTTTGATGTGATTCACCTCTCAGTCTCAGAGAAATATTTTTATTCAGCTTTAACAAAAGCTGGTTCTCAACGTTCTTGGAACTTATTCTAGCTCTTTTTGGCCTGAAAATAAGGCCAGCGCTGCTAAAAAGACGCTCGCAAGCAGCAGATGCAGGTAGGGGAGTGTTGAGCCTTAATGACAATTTCAGTAGAGGTGGGAAGGTTTTCAGGATACTCCTGTCATCACCAGCGTATGTCAGATAGCTATCAAGCACTGCTGGGCATTGTTGTGCCTGAGATGTCTTCAGTGACTTGAAGAAATCCTCTTCCTGTGAAGTGGAATCACTTGTAAGCTGAGAGTTCTCCTCAATATTTCCCTTTATGACGTCAAGACCTACAACACAATACACAATTGGAAATGTTTCAGCAACAGTTTAAATTCATTCAAAAGCATTTTTAGTGCTTTATAAATTAAGCATGTGCACACTTATTCAGTTTCAAATATATGATCTCAGCATTCCACAAAGTTTCCAAACAATTCACACGTAACTGATAAAACAAAAGTATATAGAATATTGCCTAATATATAATATTAGAAAACAATATACAATACTAGAAAACCAATTTTTTCATCTAAATGTTAGTTCTAAAATCAGTTTGCAATTAATAATAAAAAACAATACTAATTAGCATGTCACTGCTCTACATTTAGTTTTATATGCCTGTGACAACAAACCGAGTTTGAGGACGGCAGCATCAGTTGTCTAATAAGTTTTAAACTACAGAAGCAGGATTGCAGCCACAGTCAGCTCAGGATTATTGAGCATGAAGAATTGGATCTACCAGGCTCTTGCAGAGTTTCATGGATATCTTGACTCATTTTAGTTTGGAAACCATGACGTTGAGACTTGGTACAAGCCAACATGCACATTGGTTTCTCCCTGAAAGATATTAATCACTATGGCAATAGGGGCCATAGCCATGGCATATTCCCCAAGAAAGTCCTTTTCTGCCGGAGTGAACCTGTAAAAGAAAAACCTTGTTTAAGACCATTTAAATTAACTCATTATAGCAAAATATAGATGCTATTCATTTAGGATGTAAATGATTCATAGGATAAAAGAATATTTTCCATTGATTTGTAATGATTTGCTAATGATCAGGTCCTTAAATTCATCTTTTTCAACCACGCTAAAAGGTTGGAGACCATATACAATGAATCGCAGTACAGCTTTATCAACGGTTGCTTGAGAAATGATCTTGGTCTTTTCAATTTTGAGTTGTTTTGTTAGGGGCTCCATATTTTTGCTCACATTCTTCCGCTTCTGAGCGTTCAAGGTCAGGCTTGAGTAGTTTTTCAATTGATTAGGATGTTTCTCTCACAGCTAAATGCTCCTGACCCAGAATTTCAGGGATACATTTATTTAAGTTGCACAAAAAAAAGCTAAAATATAGTCGTGTCATGTCGCAGTGGTTTTTGCCATATCAGTAACTGTATTAACTTTTTAATAACATTTTGGTAACATTATGCTTACAATATCATTGTGGAGTCGGACATAATTTGACTAAAATCACATTAAACAGACTCTTACCTCAATGTGTTTTCTCAAATTTGACGATGAATTCTGAAAAGCACTTATTTTCGTGGTTTGTGGCAAACAAAGTAGATGCTGCAGCCTGTAAGAGCCATTCTGTATATCTGCAAATGTAAACATATCTTTCAGATAAGGCCATGGATGGTCATCAGTGCTGGCACTGCTTGATGTGCTGGCGTCGGCTTTATCAGTGGCTGCAGCCATGTTGCTAATTAAACACCTGGTATTAGCCAAGCTGCTAATTCACGTGATTTAGCTCATAAATAACATACAGTAACTTCAGCATCCTGCAGATGGCGATATCGCCTCGTCCGCCCAACAAATTAGCCATGGTAGATGACGACTTGTCACGCAGTCACAATGTAATGAGTAACGAAAAGAGTTTATATATTCAATCAAAAATGTGGTCAAGTAGAGAGTAAAAGTTGCTTATGATACTCAGGTAGCAAAAAAAACTTAAGTAATGAAGTCCATCTACTCAAGTACTTTACAACACTGATAAACAGTAAAACGTACCTTTCATTAAACAGTTGTCTTCAGATGTTCACTTCACAGGTGTCTTCCACTGATGTCCAAAAAGTAAGTTACAAATGTCCCTTGCTTTCATTATTGCACATGTACACGCCATTTCAAAATACAAGCAGTCTCTTAGTCTTCAGCACAGTTTCACTGATGATCCAGGATAAACCCAAAACCCAGCACAGAGCGGCTCAGTGAAAGTGGTCTGGACTGAGTGGATGAGGCTCATTGTGTCTCTAAAGATGTTGTAGAAGATCAGAAATCCTGCACTGTAATCCATAAACACTCCTATTCTCCTGCTGATCAACTGCACATGGAGTTCAGTGCATCTGTTATTGTGTCTGAATGATAAACTGGAGGGTGAGCAGATCAAACTCCAGGACTGAGCATTACATCCAAACACACGTGAAAATAGTGGCTTAGACTTGGCACAGTACTGTAAATATGCATGTTGAGGATTTGTTGCATATCTACTAATGCACTGTTGAACAACTATTGAAGATTTGTTGCATCTACTGATACATTGTTGAACATCTAGAACCTAAATTGGTAACAACCTTCCAAAGGTTTTATAAATGTTTACATGTTGTAGACACTGTAATGATTGCCTAAGAACATTTAAAAGACAGTCTAGAGATACTACCCAGATGAGAGTAAACAAATAAGAACTTGAAAAGTAACTTGCGGTCAGCAGACTATCTAAAGAGGGACCATCAAAATAAAGTGTTACCAAACACTCTGTTCCACTTTAACATCCTGTCTAGGTGAGATCTGTCCTGTCTCCACCAGGCTGATGCACTCTAACCCCTGACTGTCGGATGGTCTGAGAGAATGGTTAGTGTTAGGGCATGTTCTGAGAAGACATCGAACAGCACCCAGTGCAACAGAGAGAGCATGGCACAAATCAAAATCCTCAACTGACCTTAACAGGTACCAAACCCGGCTGGCATCATTAGCCTCCCAACTCCATTCGGCCAAAACCCCATACCACCATAACAAAATTAACACCACTTCAAACATCCGCAAACTATTGAGGACATTTAATACCCTGTTCTGCCCTCCTCCACCAACTCATTATCAGCTGATGATTTGGCTGATCAGCTGATCTCCTTTTTTACAGAAAAAACATCCCTTTTGAGAGAGCTCCATCTTGGTTTATGGTTGAACAAGCCATCCTACTTCCCCTTCCACCAATACAATGTCTATCCATCCATCTATTTATTCATGTTATTTCGTAAATGTGTTATTTTTGAGGCTGATCTAAAAAATATAATCATTTTTACTGACAGAATTTTAGGTGCAGGCTAGGACTGTCTCTGCCATTTGCAGATAACGTTGTCCTTTTGGCTTCATAGGACATGGACCTTCAGCATGCATTGGGACGGTTTGCTGCTGAGTGTGACATGGCAGGGAAAGAAACAGCACCTCTAATAATAATAATTCCTTACATTTATATAGCACTTTTCTAGACACTCAAAGCGCTTTACACAATGGGGCACACCACCAGTGTGCAGCATCCACCTAGATGACGCGACGGCAGACATATTGATCCAGACCGCACACCACACACCAGTTGATTGGTGAAGAGGAGACAGAGTGATGAAGCCGATTATGATATGGGGATGTTAGGAGGCCATGATGGACAGAGGTCAATGGGCAGATCTGGCCAGGATGTTGGGGTTAAACCCCTACTCTTTTTCGAAAAACATCCTGGGATTTGTAACAACCACAGAGAGTCGGGAGCTCGGTTTAACGCCTCATCCAAAAGACGGCACTCACTAAACAGTATAGAGTCCCCTTCACTATCCTGGGGCTTTAGGACCCACACAGACCACAGGTTGAGTGCCCCCTATGGCCTCACAAACACCACTTCCGGCAGCAACCTACCTTTCCCATGTGGTCTCCCATCCAGTTACTGACCGGGCGCAGCCCTGCTTCGCTTTAGTGGGGTGACCATGTGAGAGTTGCAGAGAGCTAACTGCCGGCCAAGTGCCCCTTCCACTAAGTCAGAAACCATGGTGCTTGACTGTAAAATGGTGGCCATCTCTAGTTTGGAGGAGAGTCCTTACCTCAAATGAAGTTCAAGTATCTGTGGGTTTTTTTATGAGGAATAATGTGATTGTCTGTTCTGGTGAAGGAGCTGAGACGAAAAACAATGTTCTCAATTTACTGCTCAATCTAGGTTCCTACTCTCACCTATAGTCATGACTAAAAGGACAAGATCTCTAATACAACCAGACACATTTTACAAAGTGTTATGACCCGCTTGTCTGAGTCGCAACATAAAAGAGAGATGAACCAATAAAATAGCCTGAATGCAAATTATTTATTGTAAAATGTAACTCATAGAACAATCAATCAAAGCAACCAACAAATGTCTGGGGATAATAATGAAGATAATGAACATAGGATATAATCACAACAACCCTTGAACTACATCAGGGCTATTCAATTGGTGGCCCGCGGGCCGAACCCGGCCCCCAAGATCATTTTTTCTGGCCCTCCAATTAGTTTGAACAAGACATCAGAAATAAATTTAGTTCAGTCGAAAAACAGCCGCTATAGTTATGAAGTGACGTGCGTCTGTTCTATACAGCACGAGCTGCAGTTGAAGGCTGCGCAGAGCGTGAGTCACCTGACATTAAGCGAGTGGAGCTGGCAGCCGGAAACACTTGGATATTTTTGTAGAAACTGCCTTTTGTACAATGCACTGATATTGTTGTTAGGGATGCCACGATTCGCCGATTTCACTGCGCTTTTATTCGTCACAGTTAATTATTCGTAAAGGCTTTACAACTGCGCGTTTCTGTTGCACAGAAGGAAACTGCTGCAATTAAACAGTTATGCCACCTGTGCGCTAGTTTAAAGTCCCGAGCTTGTACGCCGATGCCAATGCAAGCACACTGGATTAACTATAGCGGCGCGCTGTTCCACTATTACATCCTTTCCGTGCGCATGTTTGTTATTTCTAGAATACGCCAATGTGTGTGTGCAAGCGGAACAACGCGCTCGATCGCGGCTATCCGGGCGCACGCATTAGAAAACATTGCGGTGAGGTTGTGCGTGGCTTTCAGTGCAATGTAAACAAAAGATATGTTAGACGAATTATTATAAAATGATTATGTATGTACACTCTCAGAAATTAAAGTACAGGGCCTGTCACTGGGGCAGTATACCTTTTCAAAAGGTTGTACCCAAAGAGTCCACAGTGGAACCTCACAGGTGCATATTCGCACACAAATGTACCTAAAAAGTACCTTTGAGGTACCATTATAGACCATTCAGATACAAATATGTACCTTTTGAAAAGGTACTGCCCCAGTGACAGATCCTGTACCTTTATTTCTGAGAGTGTATGAAAGCAGATGATAACACCAGTTAATCTAAATACTTAGACCTACCTAACATAAAGCTTAAATTTACATTAGACGTGATCACCGTGAAACCATGATTATTCATCAGACTATAATCGTACAACCAAAATCTATAATTGTTGCATCCATAATTGTTATGCAGTTCAAAACATATTAATGTGTCTGAATGTAGAAGAAGCCTGCTTCAGCAATGCACTGCTTTTGTTGTGCTTTGAAATAAAACATTTGAAGGTTTGTTAATAAAGCCACATTGTAAAATGCACTGATATTATGTACAACATACATACATTTTAATGTAGAAAAAGCCAACGTGGGTGTCTTAAGGAGCAAAAATGCAACATATGTAGTTGCGTCCTCACTCATATTGCAAGTCATACCTCTCCGGCCCTTCGTTTGGGATGCTCTTCATGAACCGGCCCCCATGACAAACTAATTGAATAGCCCTGCCCTAGGGCTTCAGCTTAAACTAGCCATCATGTTAAAGGTGCAGTATGTAGGATTGCAGTCCAAATTCAAACCATTATATAGTGTTTTTTCACTTCGGCCCCTCCTCAGATGTCTCAATGCACACACGGGTTGCCAGATTGACCAGATTGACCTAACATAATAGAGCATGGCTGACGATCGATCGTTACACTTTAAAGGGCCACGAAACCCCCCAGTCTCAGCGTGGTGTTTTCACACCTCTAGTTTGGAAAAGCTCAGTAAAGTGGGTGTGTCCAGCTCTGTTTAGGTAGGAGTGTCGGGGAAGGGGAAAGAGGGAAGGTTTTGCATAAAAATGTGAGTTTCCATTTGTGCACGCGCTCCTTTTCACACAGTCTGTGTATACATGGACATCAGTAATCGAATTATTTGCCAAATTATTAATATTATTATTAAATTATTATTAACTGTCTATGGCTTGGTGACTGTAGCTTTATTGCTAAATGGCTAACAGGGGTTTTATAGAGAAAATAACTGTGTTTATGTGCTTTATGAAGGCTGAAAAACAGCGTCAATTCGTTTGGAGCTGTATCTGAGTCCACTAGATTATTTCAGACTTGCACGGAGCTCTGTGAGTTCATAAACTCCTCCAGAAACTGAACCTAGATGATGGAAGCGTTCAGCGGTGCTTCTGACTGAGCCGAGCCGAGTTTTCCCTCAGGACACCAACAACAGGCGCTACGACATAATCACACCCCCACAAGAGCAAGCTCCTGATTGGTTAACTCGGCGCAAACGTCCGCTGAAGCTCATTTTCATTTCATTTTCAAACTGAAGCGATTCGCGCGAATTGCGGCGTTAAGCACGTCAAACGCGCGGCACCATTCGCGCGTAACACGTTGCAGGATGCCTATTCGCGCCTTTGCATTGACTTAGCATGTAAATCACTCGCGATTGATGCGTCTTCCGCAACTGCTGTAAGGTACAGTCTTCGAAGCGATCATGAATATTAATGAAGCTGCGCCGCTTACACAATAGAGCGCTCTGGTTGGTTTGAACCAAGTCTATCTCATGAATTAATGCCGAACACTCAGAGACGTCAGAACATTCTGGCCGGGACAGAAGTCCACTGTCCAACGCTGGAATATACGCAAGGATCTCATCGGCGTGACGCAGCTTCAAAAATTCGTTTCAAACCGGAAGAACGAATTTGCTCGAAATAACGCAAAAACAACCAATTTTCACTTTTTAGTCAATTATATGTGTCCTAATAGTGTTTATAGCAGCGCGGGACACATTTATGACTGTCAACAGCTCAAAAAATGTGTTTTGGTGTTTCATGGCCCTTTAATATGCTCAGCTAATGTTTATGTGTGTTATATTTGTATTACCTGCTACCACCTCGTGTATTTTTATAACTTTGAGTCTCTGAATCTGAGTCTGCTACTGCCCTCTGGAGGTCACATTTTTGGATGAAGATGGCCTTCATAGCTGAAATGAAATACACCATTTTCCACCAATGCAACCCGGAGTGTGGAAATATAAGTGTGTAATCTAGCTGTGGGCTGGTTATAGCGACCAAAACAAAGACAGACATTCTGACTCTTTTCAGAAAGTATCTAGCATCCTTTATCAGGTAAACAAGAATGTTTCGTAAACATCTGCAAGCTTGTCATGGCATTTTTATGCTTTAGAATTGTACACACACCACCTTTAATCCTTACTGTATGCAGTTGTTTAGTAAACGCACCCATGATCGGGTGGCCCATGAAGGACCTATCGGGGGGTGGGCCTAGACAGCACTCTCCGTGTGAAGAGATTGTTTGTACTACCTCAGGCCTGGCTGTGTATACACAGCTGGGGTCTCCTTTTCTTACAGAACCCCCCTCCCCCCTCCCCCGCTTCCCCACCACCACCACCAAAAGCGACCCTTTTCTTGTCCGAAAAGTCTACGGCTGCACACAGAAACGTTCCCTTGTCATTTCCACCCTACTTTATCTACTGCCAGATGTCTCCCAAACCTTTCCACCTCCCCGCGTTGGGCTTTCAAAGGGAAGGATTGCACAAGGGGGCTTCGTGAAGGGGGTGGGACTGCAGAAAGATCCAGACACGCGAGGGTGGGGTGCCGAAAAATGGGCTAAGGTATTCGGTCTGGAGTGCCTGAGGCGCTTCTCTCCCACAGTTCACACGGCCTGATGGGAACCGCCTTTACGCTCCTTTCAGTCTGTCATTTTCTCATAACTCCAGCCAGGGATTTCACCTCTGATAAAACGTCTCGGGCAAGCCATGCTTTCTTTTCTTCCCCGGCCCCAGATTACCTCATTGTTCCTGCTCTGAGAGATGTGGCCACAATGTAAACTGTAGCATTAATTTCACACTCGCTTCGGTGAGCTCCAAACTGTAAATTAGCCTGGCGAGGATTTCTGGGTCACACTGACACGCTGCATTCTTGAAGGAGCCCCGAGACGGTAAACAAACCGCACATCCTCGCAGACGTCAACACAATTATGGATTGAGTAAATATGAGCTTACCTCTTTCGCACTGCGGCCCGGTGAAACCGTAAACGCACGCACATCTGTTGGGTCCGATGCAGCGGCCGCCGTTCTGACATCCGCTCTCACACACCGCTGAAAAATCGGTCATTGAAATAGTTAGACTTTAGAAATTTGACTTTGAATTGGAATATGGTTGTTTGGAATGTTTGTTTTATTTGCAGTCTCATTTTTGTGGAAATTCTATTGTTGCGTTGGAAAAACAACAACCATAGTAATATAAACAAATAACCCAATATTGTAGTTCAGCTATAGGGTACACTTAGGGTAAGTAACAATATTTATCTTTTTTTTTTTTACATTATAAATATATAAAAAATGATTGCTAATAAAAGCTATTATTTTGAACTTTTATAAAAGAATTCTAAAAGTAAAATGTATCACAGTTTACATGATATTATGAAGCAAGAAAAAAAAATATTTTCAGCACTGATAATTGTAGGAATCATTATTATTGTTTTTTGTGCCAATAATAACTGATCATAATACTTCTGAGGGATCATGTGACACTGAAGACAGCATTAATGATGATGAAGATCCAGCTTTGGATCACAGAAATAATTTAAAGTTTTTAACTGTATTTTTGATCAAATAAATGCAGCCTTTACCATCCAAAGGTTTAGAAACCTTAGTGTATATACACACGTGCATGTGTATATTTGATAAAATGAAAAATTATTATTTATATTTGTGCTGTCAAATGATTAACAGCGGTTAATCGCATCCAAAATAAAAGTATTTACATAATGTGTGTGTATAAATATATAGGGCTGGGCAATATGGCAAAAATGCAATCTCAATAATTATTTTCTATATTGAAACATAAAGATATATATTTCGATATAAGTTGTTAATGCTTCCACTTTTAAAAGCGTATTCCAACCATGACCGAAGGCGGATATTGCTGGCAGGACAATGAAACGAGCGTGCCAAACAATATTGCATGATCTGTTTTTGGCCGATAATTTTCGCCAACCAAAAATTCTGTGAATCTCTAATATAAACACAATTATAGATTCCTGTTGTCACATATTTCTGCTGTGTGATTGGCTCTTAGGATCAATATTGAGTAAAAACGTCCAGAGCTTATCATCGTTATGAACATAAATGTTATTGCAATTTGATATGATATTGTTTATCGGCCCAGCCCTATATAGTAAATATTTTTATATACAATTAATCACGTTTAATCTTTTGACAGCACTAATTTATATTTCATATATAAAATATTTCTCCCTAATGCAAATGATTTATTAATGTAAATTTTAGATTTGCAAATATTTCTATTTTATGTATGTTTGTATTTATATATACATAATTAATATACACAATATACACACATACATTTTGAACAAACAAACTTTTATTGTGATTGTGAGTCAATCATGTGGCAGCACTGGTTCTATGGGTTCATTAATGTAAATGCATTAAAAAAATAAAAATAAATGAGTCTTACGTTGTCCGCAGTGAGTTCCTGTGTATCCCTTCTGACAGGAGCAGGCGTCTTCATTACACATCCCACCGTTCATACACCTGACGCTGCAGGACTGGACTGAACACAAACACAACACAGGTGATTGTAATACATCAAATACATATAAATAAAAAAAATATGATTATGCACCGTCGCTGCGTCTAACATATGTTCGAACCATGATGCATTAAAAGCCTCTGTTTAATCCACATTTCATTTGAATATTTGACTAAATCACTGTTCACTTGATTTAGTTATGCTTTCAGTATGTAATCCTTTTCCTGCATGCATAATATACAATAGTGTTAACGGTATGACGATAGTGTTAACAATATCGATAACGAAAGTGGTAACGTTATTGATGAGATGGTGTTAATGATATCAGTAACTATAGTCGATAACAATAGTGTTAACAATATCGATAATGATAGTGTTATTGACATCAATAACTATATATACTTGATAATGATAGTGTTAACAATATCGATAACGAAAGTGGTAACGATATCGATAAGATAATGTTAATAATATCAATAGTAATATCCGATATAGTGTTAACAATATCGATAATGATGGTGTTAATGATATTGATAACGAAAGTGGTAATGATTTCGATAAGATAGTGTTAATGATATCAATAACAATATACGATAACGA
>CAIGQQ010017441.1:0-10198 GCA_903798035.1 Danio albolineatus | reverse complement strand
ACGCGGAGCTTCATCAATATGCATGAACTACATATACAGGAAGTGTTAACCTGTGACAAGTTTCAAACGGCAGAGAGACGCTACGTTTTGTCGCCAGCCGAGAGGACTGGTTCGTCAGTGTTGCGTTGATAAATTTGCCGCAACAAAGTTTTTGTTTCCATTTCCCCGAGATGAGAGTAAAGCTCGCGTGTGGACCCAAGCAGTTGGAATACAGTGGTGTATTATCATGCGTCATAAATACGTTTGCAGAGAACATGTCACCTGATCGGTAAGTAGGCGTTTAGTGGTGTTTGTTTGTTGATGAAGATGGCAAAGTTAGTTGGTTTCGTCTGCAATACTCTTTCAGTGTTTAAAGACAGACCTTAGTCAAATGATTAGAACTGTTGCTGAGTTTACAGCACGTTAATATCACTACAGTATTATAGACTGAAGAATCCGTGTAAAGTGTAAACATCTTAATCAAACGATTACTGTCGTGTAGATTTTTCGCCGCATTTAGTGACAGATTAGTCTATACACACACGGCTTTCTGACGCTACCTACCGAGTGCATTTAGTTACCGAGAAATGCAGGATTTATTTTCCTGAAATATGCCGTGGGTTTCAAATACTCCATTAAATCTGCACTCCTTCAGCAGTTACTAACATTTAATATCTGGTTTGTCACGGGGGACACGCAGGAAATGTTCGTGAATAAACGTTAAAGTGCCAAACTGCAGTTAAAGTCCACGAATTAATAATTTGGCAAATAATTAGATGACTGAAGTCCATGTGAACATAGTCCCTGTCTTTCTCACCCTGCGTCTGTGTTTGTGTGTGTGTGTTTGAAAGTCAGCGCGTGCACAAATGGAAACTCCCATTTATATGCAAAACCTTCCCTCTTTCCCTCCCCCGACACTCCTACCTAAACCGAGCTGGACACACCCACTTTACTGAGCTTTTACAGACTGTAGGTGTGAAAACACCACGCTGAGACTGGGGGGTTTCGTGGCCCTTTAAGAACGGGTTTGTCAAGCCAGGTGGCGCATTAGACCAGGGGCTCATCTCCTGTTTCCAAAACTGATTGAGAAACTGTTCTACTATGATAATTGGTGATGAAAATAAATGATGTTCTATAAGATGTACTTATGTTTACTGTTTATTAAGTTTAACATAAGGTTGAAACAGTGAATTTTATTTTTTTTTTTAATTAATTAATTAATTTATTTATTTTTTGATGACCTTAATCCGACTAAAGTCATAACTGAACTGAACAGAAGTGGATTTAAGACGTGGAGTATGCATATACTAGTGGCATTATTGAACTAAACACCGCAATCAAACTATTACCGTCATGTAGGACTTAACTTTTTTTTTTAACTTTAAAAGCTTCCTAAATCCACATGCAGAAGAGTAAATGCAAAAAAAAAGTTCGGCCAGGTATACATCCGCGCTAAAATATCAAGGTAAAAGTCATCATAACTTGCGTAGGATAGACCCAGCTCCCAACTAAACTTTGAGAGTAGATTAATGACGAGATTTTTTTTTAATCGACCGATAAGGGTCTCACATTAACGCGGATAACGGCCCACCACTAGTTTGAAACTCTTTATAAAAGTTGTTTTTGCATATTAGTTGCCCCATAATCACCATGTTAAGGGGAAACGGCTAATATGTAGAACTGATATTAACACAACAGGCCTATAATCATCCTTACTAATGTTTGTTTTCTCTCTTGCGTCTTTCAGCTGGTGGCTCGTCCTGATGTTGTGGAGATGCACGATGTGACGGCGCAGGAGCCCAAGCTGCTGGTCCACCTGAAGGCCACCAGAAACACGGTCCCCGTCCCGCGCCACTGGTGCTTCAAGAGGAAGTACCTGCAGGGGAAGAGAGGTATCGAGAAACCGCCGTTTGAGCTGCCCGAGTTCATCAGGAGGACCGGCATCCAGGAGATGAGGGAAGCCCTGCAGGAGAAGGTCAACACATGCAATCACACACACACACACACACACTCCTATTTCACACCGCTACATGCTTCATGCTTTTATCATCAAAGAGCGTCAGGTTATAAAAACATTGAGTTTAAAAATAAATGTTAAAGTGAGAGGAGTATGAGGTCTGTAATGGTTAAATAAATGCAAGGCCCTTTAAATGATATCTTCATGTCCTGTTGATATCTTCGTCTAATATAAATGTTGACAGAATGAAATAGTTTGAGCACATATTCCTGTATGAAGTCTCACACAACTGACCGCAGGCAGATCTTTTGTACATTTAGAAAAATATCAATACTTAGCGCCAGAGTATCCATAATGCATCGCGGCTGGGAAATATTTTATCCCACCCCTTATATTAGTGGTGTAACGCATCACAAATCTCACGGTTCGGATCACATTATGGTTTTTTTTGTCACGATCGGACCATTTTTCGGATCAGCCAAAAAGGTGAGGAGGCGAATGTAATTTGCTTTCTGTTTATTACAGAAACAGCACTGCAAGACACTTTTTTTGATTTTGACAGACAGAACTGAGAAGCTGTAGTCTAATTAGAAATAAAATAAAGAAATAATCAGCTGAATAAGTTTCCCAGAGATGGGTTGCAGCTGGAAGGGCATCCGCTGCATAAAACAAATGCTGGATAAGTTGATGGTTCATTCCGCTGTGGCGGCCCCGGATTAATAAAGGGACTAAGCCGAAAAGAAAATGAAAATAATCAGCTGAATAAAAATAAATAGTAAAATCTTCAGTACTGTGAAAAACTCTGTTACTGCTACTGTTGCTGATAGCGCTAAATGTAGAAATCTGACATCATTTATACAACTCATATTTATTTTTAGCCTCATTTTCAATAAATGATTCATTAATTCACTTACAAAGCTTCTTGTTTCATTGCTAGATGATCATTTTTTAAGAATAATTCTGTGGCATATTTTGATGGCTGGTTGTCTCCATCTATTGGTTAAATAATGTAATTGCAGCCAAAACTTTTTTTTTCTTGAGCATCATTAAATACATATGACGGTGATTTTAATCTTCACCATAAACATCAGTGGTTTTATCTAAACTATAAACTGTTCTCCCAGAACTTCTGTATTATTTAACTGTATCTAACTAACTCAGAACACTAAAGACTCAATATCCTTGATGTTTGTGTTTTTTCAAGCACAGATTTGAATGCAGTGATTTGGAAGGATTAATAAACATGCAAATCACCATCATTGATAATTTACATTGCGCGGGTGTTGAGATTTCGATATTTGCAATGATAAATCGTGCAGCTTACATTGAATGCACTAATACAGGCTAAACAAGTAGTGACAGAAAACACCTTTAATAACCTAAGAAACCCACCACATCCCGAATAACCTACCACAACTTATTCCGTCATCATTATATTTTACAGCAAGCCTAAATGCTTTCATACGTGTAATTTGAATGACGCGAGAGGACGATCTCTCTGCAATTGTTACACATTTCAGATTAATCTACGAGTCAAAAAATGTATAAATCTACGGGTCACGTGTTCTGTACGAATCACAGGTCAACCGTGATCCATTACACCCCTACCTACTTTATTAATATATATATACTTTATTAACATATCGCAAGAATAACCTTATGTATATATGAGGTTATTCTTGCGATATATTAATACAGTTTTGAAAGCACCAGTACTCTCCTTTTATTCAAATTCAATATGAAAAGTTTGACCAAATTGGATCAGCAGATGTAGAAAGCTCAAATGGGATTTTATTTATTTTTCTCCATCTCAGTTTGGCAGCATTGAGTAAATCATCGCATAAAGCAGCTCAGTATTTCTGCTCTGTCTTTACATCATGACACACGCGCTCTCGAGGCCTTGAGGACTGACAGTGATTTGTGATTATATTATTCCAGCGCTCGTCTTGTTTTTTTATGAGAGCGTTCTTGACTGACGTTTATAATCTAGTGAAGCGACTTCATATAAACTCTGCTGCTTCACTGACGTCTCCATCCAGCAGTCATGGTCTCAAACTCAATTCCTGGAGCTTTGCTGAGTTTATATCGACCTTAATATAGTTTTAGAACAAAGAAAAACTGCTTTTATTCTAGCTGAAATAAAACAAACAAGACTTTCTCCTGAAGAAAAAATATAATAGCAAAAACTGTCAAAAATTCCTGAATCTGTTCAACATCTTTGGGAAATGGTTGAAAATCTAAATAAAGGCCACAGGAGGGTGAATAATTCTGACTTCAGCTGTATGTATGTGTGTTTTCAGACCTTTCCAGCACATTTTAAGTGTGGCGAATTACCTATGGGTTTTTAAAAGTACTTCAGTTTGACTGTGTAACGATGTACAAACCCAGTCTCTCTATCACACATTACAGGAGGATGCCAAAACCATGAAGACCAAGATGAGAGAGAAAGTTCGGCCCAAGATGGGGAAGATCGACATCGACTACCAGAAACTTCATGACGCCTTCTTCAAATGGCAGATCAAGCCCAAACTCACCATTCACGGAGATCTTTACTATGAGGTACGCTCCAGTTACGGCTGTTTTAGTAGAACCACTTTATAGAGATACACACGTTTTAGATGCCATTTATCACACTCAAGTTAATAAACTGATTCTTTCACTATATTAGACTCGTCACAGTACTGAAATTTATTAAAAACGTCTATATCCTGCTAACATTTAAGCAGCGCTGATTTGCCATAGTATTCACCAGTGCTCAACAGAAATGACTGTGATTGGCCGTGAATGTCATCAGTTCACCACACTTCACTGATGTTTAACGAGTGCAAACACAGACGAGTGATTCGCTGATGAGTCGATTGATCTTCGCAGCTTTAAAACGCTCCAGTGTCCCTGTATCTGTGTTTGCACTCGGTGAAGAGGGTGAACTGATGACCTTCGGCCAATCACAGTCATTTCTGTTGAGCACTGGTGAACACTATGGTAAATCAGCGCTGCTTATGAACGCACTCAGCTGCGCTTAAATGTTAGCAGGAAATGGATGTTTTTAAAACTTCAGGTTAACACTATTACAGACAACACAGGGGTGTGCTACAGAGGACTGCATTGTTTTATCGCTCACCGGGTTACATAGGCTGAAGCAGAGAAGCGTTGTCACAGTGTTTACCTGGTGTTATAAACTGAAGCCTAGGAGGACACTTAAGCGTATCACTCTTAAGGTCCTAGGGCTTGAGTGTCCACATACATGGACAGCACATTTTATCTCTTAAGTGGCCATATAAAATACTTTTGAATGGTTTTTATTTTGTAAAGGCATACAGTGTCATCCTACAACTGTTTTGCAGCATATGAAATGTCCCAAACACTATTTTTAACTGTCCAAAATGGGATTTTTTTTTGTTTTTTTCTCAATGATAGTCAAAGCAAGTTCCAAAAAAAATTCTGTGTTATATATGCATTAACAACAGTCAGGAAAAAGTGTTTTATGTAAATTTAGACCACAAGTTCACATATATGGACATCATTTTTCTCTAAAAGTACATCATGTCAACATATGATACTTAAGTTTTATTCTAATTAGGTTCCAATAAGCCCAAACAGCAAAGAGAAATAAAAGATGCATGTAAAAAAACACCTTGGGCCGAGATTGTGATGTTGTTTAATGTCTAATATGCTTTTATTGGTTTAAATTAAACTGAACTAAATGATATTAAAGTGATGTTTACACCACATCTGCACTTTGAAATGGCGGCAACAGCTGGAGGTTTGTAGTCCACAGCCCGTTATTGCAATGTTTACAGTGCTGATCTTATACTACTGGGTTTCTTCCCACCATAGCCTTGCTTTCGTGTTTTACAATGGCGGGTGCATAAAATAAGTGTATTTTTCTTATCGATTCCAGCCGTACTGTTTTTTTTTTTTTTTTTTTTTTTTTTTTTACCCCTGACACTGAAGACTGGAGAAATGATACTGAAAATTCAGTTTTCCTTCACATGAATAAATCAGGGTTCCCACACTAAAAGTACTCAACTTGAATTTCAGACATGTGGATTTAAGGCCTGGAAAGTACTTTAAACACAGGTGCTTGAATTAAATTTGGAATTAAATTTTTGATGGTTTTATTCAACAATTGTACTCAATTTGTCAAAAAAAATTGAAATTCTTGAATTAAAAATCTTGCGTTTAAATCATGTACAATGGGCTAAGATGGCGCAGTTGAAAAGAAATGTAAAAACAATCTTACCTATGAAATGTTCTGCCTTTGTTTCGTTTTCTTTGTTTGCTCGTTACTACACCCGTACACAGCGCTAAAGTCCAGCATCTTCACATTAGCTTTAGTCTTGACCAGTGCAGTTGAATGACTTCTTTTCTGGGAGCACTGTATAAATGTGGCGGCACTATTGACGCATGCTCGGGGTCCGTATTCGATGCCTAGTGTATATATCATATAGTGTATATCAGTGGTTTGACCACGGGACCCACATTTTTACATGGTCATCAAGCCACAACCCAAATTTTTAGTAACTATATTTTTAGGAATTATAATTACTTTGTATTTATTTGTTAACATACACAAGCGGTGATAGATAATCATAAGAAAATCACAAAGACTTACAAATGAATGATATTTTGTTGCTGTCATTTAACAAAATATATAAAATTATAGAAATATTACAAAGTAAAAACGACAGATACTGTAATCAGTGGTTAGGGGAAGGAAAGGGTCAGTTCCCATAATCTAAACTGAACTGTTGTCGCACGCATTTCAAAATAAAAGTCTGATAAAAGCTAAATAAATGAAAAATTAATGTTTTTTTTGACCACACACTCCGTGACCCACTAAAAATGTTCCCCAACAGTTGAGAAACCCTGGTATATATGTCATCTGCACTTCAATAACTGTCTGGTTTAGCTCCGCTACCAAATCTGACCTTCGAAGACTACGTCGAATAGTTGGGACTGCTGAGCGAATCATTGGTACAACCCTCCCTACTCTCCAAAAACTGTACTTATCCAGAGCGAGCAGAAGGGCTGCCAGAATCACTCTGGACTCCCCACACCCAGCACACTGCCTCTTTGAACTGTTATTCTGGTGGACGCTACAGAGCACTGCGCACCAGAACAGCCCGACACAGAAACGGTTTCTTCCCTCAGGCGATCCATCTCATGAACACTTGATGATAACAATCGTGGAACCAACATCACTACTTGCTATACACTTTATACACACACATACACTTATTTAGAGTGTATCATGGTTAAAATCTAGTTGATAGTTTATCAATAGCGAGAATTATAGCTTAAAATGAAGTGTGACCAAAATTGTGTGTTTATGCGTTCATGACTTTTTAAATAATCCCCTGATATGCTGCTGCTGCTCTTGTTGTTGATCTCTCAGGGTAAAGAGTTTGAGACGCGGCTGAAGGAGAAGAAGCCAGGCGATCTGTCAGATGAGCTACGGGTGGCGCTCGGGATGCCCACCGGACCCGTGAGTTCACATCACGCTGCAGCATGTCTCCTCTATGCTTCCTTCAGTGAATTAGTGCTCGTATAAAGTTATCTGCGTGTTTGTTTCTGCAGAACTCTCATAAAGTCCCTCCGCCGTGGCTCATCGCCATGCAGAGATACGGACCTCCACCGTCATACCCAAACCTGAAGATCCCTGGCCTCAACGCCCCCATACCTGAGGTCTGACACACACATGCACACACTGAAAATCATGATCGGCATATTATGGAATCAGGATTTCTTGTTGTAAATAATATGTCGAAGGGATAAAATGCATTTAGGAGGTTGTTATCGTAAAGACTGACAGGTTTATCGACAGCCTGGTGTAAAGCGGAACGCTGTTGTGTAAGACCGGAGGCTTTATTCTGCGCAAACAACTGTCCATTGGTGCTAAAACCATTGTTAGCTAAATCCTGGTTTATACTTTTACGTCAAGTGATTGATGTGACCCACGGTGCATGCAATGTGCATTGTCGTGTATTTATACTTCGGCGCGCTGTATGTGTTGCTCTGTGTTGCACTTCCGAAACGCTAGCTGGCAGTAGGTGTTTATGTTCCTCTGTGTCGAATTTCTTTGCCGGTGTTTTGTTTTTTCTGAACGCTACCTTAATGTACAAGTGGCTCAAACTTGCACATTTTGAGATGGGAACCGGCGGACGTGCAACAACTTTAATCGTAAGGTAAACACAAAACAACAGTTTCCATCTGGAGCTCCTTCCCGGGACTCGACACTTGTAAACACTCGCTCCATCAGACTTGCGCGGCTCTAACCTCCACCCACGCTCGTCAGCGCGCCCAAGCCAACCAGTCACAGAGCTTGTGCTACGCGTTGTTTCGACATGTAGTTTTTGGGTTTTTTGAGAGGTGCGTGTTGGCATCAACGACGGCCACGGCTACCACACGCAGGCTGCGCCGAAGCATATGTGTGCGCTTAAATCAGCCTTAACTAATGGCCTGTTTCCACTGAGTGGTATGGTACGGTTCGCTTTTATGGTGGTTTCCACTCTCAAAAGGTACCTAAAAGCCAACTGTACCGTACCTCTTTTTGGGTACCATTTGCAAAGGGTACCAACATGACAAAAGGCTACCACTCAGTGGAAACAGGCCATAAGGGTCCAAGTTCCGTCGTCACAATTATTATTCAGCAATTTGCCATTTCCCGAATCCAACGAGCATTCACAAACGTGTGGTTGAACTACTCATCTGTAATTAAAAGCAGAGTTCCTGGTTGTGTTCTACTTCCAGTTGTCCCCACTATGTCCTATTCCTTTCCAGTGATCCAACATCCACTTTGAAAGAGTAATACATAAAAGCATATTAATAAATAAAGAAAAGTTATCTCTCTCATGTGTAAGGTGATTTCAAAGTAGTTTGTTTTGCAGTTCAGTTTTAGCGAACTTAGGAATGACAATTGTCCCTTCGTAGGGCACTCCGAAATCATTTATGGCAATTTTGATGCAGCCCTGACCTGTTGGATGGTGTTAACTGTCAAAAACCAAAGCAGCTGAATGCAGCATACACTAATCTCTTCATTATTCAGACTATAGTTGGACGATGTCGACCAATTTGGCATCGTACAATGTCTAATGTAAAACATCGCGATGGACGATGGCGTCGTCGTCATAGGCGGTGGTTAAGTATTTATGAATTCATTATGAATTATTAGTAGCCTGCCGTTTCAACTACCTGACCCGCATGGTCTTTGTTTCACCCATAACTTAATCATAAATAAAGATAAGCTAAACACAAATGACCACCTGTCAGTCACTGTTTCCGCGGGACTCTGGGATGAGTAGGCAGAGTGATCCATGTCGTTATAATGGCGTCCACAAACTAGGTTGGTAAAAAAGGTCCACAAACAACAGGAACCAACCAACAGTATCTGAGGTTTACACTAACATTACTGAGTACAAGTGTGTAGTGAAAGACTGAAGCAGTGTACTGACGCTGAGACACATTACCTGATAGAAGACAGAAGAGTTGTTAGATAGAGACTAGATTAATTAAAGATCACGTTTAACAACTATAGTGAGACGCCATCCAGCGGTACATCCTTGATAAACAGTCTGACGTGCGCTGCTCTCTGGGGTTTTGTGCTCAAAACACCCGCTGACTGCCTGGCGCTCAGACAAGTGCATGACCGTGTGTAGTCAAGTGATCTACGTTTTCAGCAGAACAGTGTGGACGGAGGACTGTTCGGAAATTCTTGATGAAATGCCAGCGTGGATGTGAATTGTTTTCAAGACATATTAGTGTAAATAGAGCCGTAGTGTGTATGTTTCACGAGCAGGGGCGGGGCGGCTTCATCTATCAACCCAACCCTAATTCAGACACAGGATGGTGCCAAACAGTCAAAGAACTCAAAGCTGACTAAAACCAAACGGCTGAATGGAGCATACAATAGCCAACGGATTATTCAGACACAAGAGGGCGCCAAACATTCAAAACCACCTACGAGACATACAAACATATATGTCAGGGGTCACCAAACTTGTTCCTGGAGGTCCGGTGTCTTGCAGATTTGAGCTCCAACCCTAATCAAACACACCTGAACAAGCTAATCAAGCTCTTACTAGGTATACTTGAAACATCCAGAGAGGTGTTTTGAAGCAAGTTGGAGCTAAACCCTGCAGTGCACTGGACCTCCAGGACTGAGATTGGTGATCCCTGATATATGTGCTTGTATGGATGCCAAAGTATTTAATAAGTGTCAGAATAATTCAAAGTTCCAGAACGAGTCTGTGTTGTTGAGCG
>CAIGQQ010017434.1:0-14449 GCA_903798035.1 Danio albolineatus | reverse complement strand
AAAATTTATATCTTTGGAATATATTTTTTGTTTGTTTTTAAAATTTACTTTCCATTTATCAAAATGTAATGTAATTTTTCTCTTCAGTTTTAGCACATTGCTACTAATGCTTTGCCTATTGTTATGGTTAAGCTATTTTTTAGTCCATTTCTTTGGTAGTCTATGGTTAGTCCATTTTTGTACATTCCAGCTTGTCAACTGTCAGTCAAATACATTAAAACAATATGATAAAACTCCAGTTTACAATATCAAGCAGCATACGTTTTGTTTGTTAAAAATAAGCTGAAGTTAATTAGACCAGAAGTCCAGTTACATTTCAGGAAAAAAGGCCCTGGCACCCTTACATAAAGGGATATAAAGTGGATAAGTCATAAAAATGTAGATTTTAAAGGGCACCTGTTTTGAAAAATCTACTTTTTAAGCTGTTTGGACAGACATATATGTAGGTATAGTGTATAAACCGTCATTTTGGGCTGATATAAACACACCCAGTCCATATTTTTTTCTTCAATTTAACAGCATAAAAACGATGATACCAATTGGAATGGTTTTGAAACCGACCGCAACTTGACGTAGGAGTGCGGTCCCCCCGCCCACCGAATTGATTGACAGCTGTGTATTAACATGTCTCCGTAGTAACGCATATAATCATATCAACAAGACAGGACATGCGCAAAGCAACTGGGAATAAAAGATCTGTTCAGTTCGCGAAGGTCACCAGTCATTATCAAATATGATCAAGAGTGAGTTTTACAAGTTTAACACGTGTTAAAAACAGCGCATGTTTGTGATGAACTACAGCGATTCACTTCAACTTTACTTCACCACAGCCATGTGTCAGGACAGAAAATGCTTCAATCTCGGTTTGTTGACGTTAAATCAGGTTTATTTTGTACATTAACATAACAGATATCCATACAGCAGTGGATATTAACCTGTATCCTGTCACATTTGCTGGCAAAAAGAGCGCAAAGCTCAACGCGTGCGCTGTCTGTGTGTGTGTGTGTCTGTGTGTGTGCGTGAACTGTAACGTCATTGTGTGTGACTCAGCGTTGTAACTCCACAACAAACACATCAAACAATCCTTGGTAAAGATCCTTACTATAGTATTTCTCACAAACGTTACGTGAGATCTGCTTCCTTCACGTCTGTCTGTTGTCTGACTCAGCCTAGAGCGGAGATTGAGGCACTCTGACAGGCATGTAGGAACGGTGGGTGGGGAGGTCCAGTACACAAAAACAGTAAGAAGCTGTTTAGAGCTATAATAGACAGACTTCAGAAAGTTATAATAAATAATATGATGGGTGTTTTGAGCTGAAACTTTACAGATACATTGTGGGGACACAAAAAACTTTATATTAAACTTTAACTTAACATTAAATATAGAAAAAGGGGTAAAACGTGTTCTTTAAGTAAAAGGAAAATGTCAGGGATTTTGACATTTGACTTAAATTGGGAACCCTAGATACTTTTAATGTCCACTAGGTGGCATTGTGAATAACCTTGTTTAAAAAAAAATGTGACAAAAAATCTGATAAAATAAAAGAAGCTATAAAAAATACACATCTCTTGTACCCTGTGTTTTCCTTGATTCTCATACCACATGTGGTTTCAAGTTTACAACAAGTAAATAAACAAATGATTCAAATTGTATTAAATGGCAAGTATATCACAGTATATAACACAGAGTAACAATGGTAAAATTTAACCCCCTGGCACTATGAAAAAACTATGATGGAAATGCATTACAACCGCAGCAATGTACTGAAAGTTGGTGTAAAATGTCCTGTAAGTAATGTTTCCAGCTTGACTTTTATCATGCTGGTCTCCACAAAGCAATGCTGATATAAAGTGCAAATAGACAAGTGTTTATTAAGGTATGTTACCAGTGCCAGACAAATTCAGTCTGTGGTTTTTGCACCTATGAAACCCATATTGATTTTAAGTAAGTAAGCCTACTTCCTTTGGCCGAACAACATCCTGCAAAAGACAAAACTGTAGTATGTATTCGGGTCTCAGATCAGACCTTGGTCTCTCAATTGTCTAACATATCCAGCAGAGAATCTTCAGAAAGAGAAAATGAAAACAAAGAACTGTCTCATTTCAAAGGAATCACAACCAACACTGATGAAAGAGTTATGCTTTCTGCTTAAAAATCTTTACACGCTAAATCTACTTTAGTGGGATATTGCTATAATTTTAAGTTTATTTTAACTTTGCATTCAGATAAAAATTCTTATATTTTATTCTAAATTGCTGTATTTTGAATAAAAAACTTTAACTTTAACTTGCTTTAAGTCTTACTATGCTATATCAAAAATTATATAAACAACAAAACATAAAAAAAACATGAACAAAAAAGCTGGGAGTGGGCTGACCTTGTGGTTTTACTTCCTTTGAACCCTTCAGTCTTTCAGAAATCACCCTCAGTGCCATCAACAAAGATGTCATCATGCTTAACCACTCTTATAGGTAAGTTTCACAAATAAGTAATAAAAAGTCTAAAACAATTTAAGTGTAATGTTTCAAGGTGTTGCCAAAACCTCATAAAAGTGTCATCTTTCTTCCAGTTTTCATCATTTTGCCCTCAAGCTATGTGAAAGCAATACAACTGAAGGAAGTTAAACTTGGTGACCGTGTGGAATTAAAGTGTAACATGTCTTTCTACAATGACATCCACTGGCTGAAGATGAGTGAAGGGCGACCAGTGGCTCTGATGGTCACAAGTCTGAAACATAATGGAGAACAAGCTGTTGTCTGGAACTACAATGAAACTTGTTTTGAGGGTTTTATGGAGAAGCAGATAACCGGACTGAGAATTCTCAATGTATCCACCAGTGATCTCGCCACATACTATTGTGCAACCGTATTTCAGAAAAGCTTGGATTTTGACAAAGGAGTACAGCTAATTATCAACGGTAAGTGTGGAGATTGAATTTTTTTGATACATACGTGAGAATTAATATAATTAGTGTACATTTTCTGTTTACCTTTTATTTGGTATTTTTAGCAAACCAACATGGTAAACCAAAACCTGATGATCATGTACAAGGTTAGAGTTCAAATGCTGAATTTATATATTTATTAACACTCATTTAGGGCCTATATCTTATAATATACTCGTTTTTGTTAAACTTTTAAGTTGAAACTCTTTTATTACTTCTCTTTTAAAAGGAGGTCTTGGTGGACTCTCTCTACATTATCAAGTATTTGCAACTGTTCTGTCGATTGGCCTCCTGGGAATGTTATTGTCGGTTTTTGTCGTGCATATTAAGGCAAGAACGGAAAACACTGGCAAATAATGAGAACTAGCATTTTATCTTTACTTATTGATTTTAATCATCTGAGAAATCAACTTTATTTCAAATAAAAGCTTTGTATTGCTTTGTTTATTATTCTAATAAAGCAACATATTTTCAACAAAGTAATTTGAGAATTGTTGAGGTAATTTGTGAACTTGCATGTGATGAAGGTAATTTCTCATTCTCAGTAGCTTCAGCAAATAAAATAAAATGCAATGAAACTGAAAGAAGGATGTAAGACTATTAGTCTTCATACTTCTGCTTCAGTGTAGGATCAGAACTAATAAGATCAGAACATATTGTTTTTTTATTTATTTAGTGTTGTATTTTTTACATGGCAAGATTCATGAAGTACATGGAATAATGTTTACATATTCAGTACAGTTAATAATATACAGTTAAAAGTATCAATTATAGCATACAATAACTGACTACATTAAATATAACATTTTAGAAATAAAACTAAAAGATTTATTGTTCTACATTGTTACCTGTATCTGCATCATATCAAAAGTAGCATGACATACATGTTTCCCTTGCCGTATTCATGTTGAAAGTTTTCATCGTTGTTTTTGTTGTTGTTTAATGATATAAAAAAACGGTCAGAGTGTGGTTCTAATAGTGTCATGTAAACTTAACACGGATTTTTACTTTATTATAAAGAGCCAAAAAGACTTTTTGTGTTATTTATAGAATAACAGCCTACTGTAAGCATTATTTTACTAAATTTGATAATTGTGTAGTGTGAAAAACAAAAACGTTTTAAAATCAGTTGTTATGAACCTATGCTATTTTTAGTTTTTAGGAACCTCCTATTGACCTTATATTCTTCAATGCGGAAGTGTATTCGTTTTTGAGGTTGTTTTAGAACTTCCGAATCAGTCGTCTATGGGAGAAATGACTAGGAATAATAACGGCAGAAAACGGCCAAACTACTTGCTCTACAAACAAGTGTTTGCATGACTATACAGAATTTTTTTTATAATATAATAGTAAAATATCAGTTTGCAACATCAAGCAGCAGAACGAGCTGTTTTTAATGTCTAAGAACGAATGTGAATGTGACCGGAAGTCTCGCGGTAAAGACTACAACCCGCCATAGCGGAAGCGTGTGTGATGACGTTACGACTGTAAAACAGGTTGGTGACGAAAATGAATGAACAATTCACCATTTCTTTCACTATACAACAAAACACGAACGCTGAACGCTGCTAAAACGTCGTCTAAAGTTGGTCCGAGTCTGTGGACTGCAGAACGTTTGTCAACAACATTTGTCAAGGGAACAGAACGGAGCGGTATTTCTAGTTCCTGGTTAAGCGCCTTCCAGCTGAACAGGTATGTAATATCCGTTATTTTAACCACTCATATTAACTTACGTTTATCTTGTTCCTTAGCGTTTTACGTAAAATCAAAACTGTTCCAAAGCATAAAAGTAGTTTTACTTACGGTTGAAAGAAAGAAAGAAAGCAAGAAAAAAATGATAAAACAACAACGTCTTAAGTAAGGTCCAGAGAAAGGTCCGAAATTTGCCCCATCCATGAGCTCATTTGTCCTATTTTGACTGCAATGCCATCACAAATTGTGGAAGTAATCCATCCTAGGCAGTAAAAATGAGCAATGAAAAGATGCGAAGCACCAAAAATGGCCCATATTAAAGTTAACCTTAATACATTTTGGCTGTTGTTGTTTTTCCTTTTTAACAAGAGAGGCTAAAATAAATTGTGAAGCTCTACATTGTTATCATTGTTATTATTATTATTATTATTATTATTATGTTTTAATTGCTTATTATTCACATGGCCAAATTCTGACTGAGGAAAGGAAAGGTTGATATTTACCTGATAAATGACAACAGGCAAAAAAAAAAAAAAAAAAAAAAAATCCCCAATGATATATGATGTGCTAAAATCTGTATTTAAATTTTTTGTCATGTTTCTTTAGTCTAAATCTTTAGGAAATAGTATTGGTACATCAAAATATGATGACCATTCGACAAGCTAATCCAACTAAAAATAGTGCTTAAAAAGTCACTAAATGTATTTAAACCTCATAATTAAATAGAAAATGAGGCGAATAACTTTTTGCAGTTAAAGAACCGCTTTTCCTTTTTTTACCCAGTCTTTAATCTCTCATTCATTTGTCATTCATTTTTTTCTGTCATTCATTTTGTCTCTTTGTCCATTTTAGACACTTTTAGTCCAATGTCATTTGGTCGTGTACCTGCCAGGAACCCATTAGGGTATCCTAATCATTGCCTTCTGTTGCTTTTCGGTAAGATGTCATTTTGTTTTTAATTATTTTTCACATGCTTTAATCCAAAGTGCAATAGAAGTTATCAAAGCAGCAAAAGAACAACTTGCTACTACTATAACAAGTCACAGTGTTGTCTATGAGGGAAAAAAGGGGTGTGTTTATGCCAAGAAAGATTCTAGTCAGGAAATCTCAGCTGACAGTTTAGGTTAATCCAGGACTAGCTAATGCTTTAAATAGTATAGATAATAAATTTATTTTTTTGTGAAATAATATATTATGAACTTTAGTTTTCAGTCAAATATGCCAATCTAAAATGACTTAATTCTTTCTTCCTTGCTAGCTTCCTGTGTAGGTGGAGTTCTAGCTGCCTCTGCAGTGAAGGTGAAGGATACTGCAACTATCCCTTGTTACCAGCCATGTTATGGGGATCTTTCGTGGGCCTTGACCACTAAAAATGAAAAGTTGGGTGTCTTACGATGTGATCAAGGGACTTGTACACAAGGAGACAGCTTTAGGAACAGAGCCAACCTCTCTGAGAAGATTGAGTCTGGAAATGTGTCTCTAACTCTGTATCATGTCCTGTACAATGATGAAGGCTGGTACGAGGGCACATGTGATTCACATTTTCTCTGTAAATTCCACTTGGAAGTCTTCGGTAAGTTACCACTTAGGTATTTGAAAATAGCGTAATCCTAATTTGTCATTCTAGTTATGTTACCACTGTTAGATTTGTTCTTATTCTTTGTTTTTTTTTTGTCTTTTTGATGTTAAGTACCCACTGCTGTGAATGCTACAATTGGAGGCAATGTCATACTACCCTGCTATGCACAAACAAAGAAACTGATTACTGATGATGCTGTCAATATCCTGTGGAAAAGAGGAGCTCAAACAGTGTTACATATACAAAATGGAATCGCAGAAAACGGTCACGGCTTTACAGGCAGGGCTTCCGTTGTTCTACCACATTATAGAGATGGAGATCTTTCACTTACTTTAAAAGGGGTTACCACATCAGACATGGGATTATACAGGTGCTATCACACTTCAGAAGAGGATCGTGGGTATCCTGGTGCTGTCACTCTGACTGTTACAGGTTGTTATGTTTTTAAAATACTTTTTTCCTAGATTTTTTTACTGAAATGTGTAAATTGATTTTAAGCATCACAGTGAAGCCTCAAAAAGTTCATTAATTGTCATTTAAAATATTTATATTCCTAGACACTTCACTTTTATTTACTTTGCTCGTGTGTCATGAAACGTGTAAATTGATTGGATATAAATAGCGTATTATATGCAAAAATCTATTTAAAGGTGCAGTAGGTTATCTTCCGAAATGCTAACTGGTTAGCATAATAGCTTTGAAACACAAGGTGCGTCCCAAATCGCATACTTGTGCACTATTCTACGCCATTTTAAAGTATAAATAGTGTAAGTAGTGCGTTCACACTGAAAACTCTACAAATAATAAGTGCACTGTAATTACCCGGACGATGCACTCATTTCACCGTTAATATGAAGTATATAATGATGGACACTTCACGCACTCAACGACCACCGCTTTGCGCACGTAACGGAAGGGGCACATGTTGGATAACTTTATTTATATTGTATTGTGAAAGCAAAATTCTCCCGTGAGAGTGATTATGGCACCTCCTGACGGCGAATGCGGTTATACTCATGATATGTATTATTTGGTATGTTGTTCATTTATTTCTCTAATTTGGCTACCGTCAACGTCATCGGGGAAACGGTTTGAACTTCCGCTTAGTAAAAAAGCCATTAGTGTTCCATTTGGGACAGCACTACATACATATACTATGCTGTTGAGTGTGTAAGTGCATAAGTACATAGTGCATAAGTGCATAGTGTATAGTGTGCCATTTGGGATGCAGCAATTGTCTCACCCCTGTCGTCCAAAGCCACGCCTCCAGATATCATTAATGTGCACAATAAAGATGACAGAGACCCACTAGTTCATGTCATTCGTCAGTTAGATAACTTTACAGTACTTTATATTACTACAGTTCCAAACGAAAAACTGTATCATATCTGTCACATTTTCAGTTGTGTAGTTAGCAAAAATTGTCAGAATGTGCAATATTTCATGCATGCAAGGATCGCTGGTCTCACTCTCTCACGCACTTTGTCCTAAAGCGATTACCGTATGCTTAGTGGTTGGCCAGTGGGGTGCAGGAATTACACTTATTACTAAACCATACTTGCATGCTATTTCAGACTATTTTCAATAGCACGTTAAACAATATAGGGGCATCACAGGTTATCATGTTCAAAAATAAACCAATATGAATATAAAACCAACTTCATCTAAGTAATGCAGGCTAGGCAGAATAGCGCTATTTACTTATGTTTTGTTGTTAAACTAAATAAAAATCTACATTATCGATGCTGTAACATGTCCCTTATGAAACAAAAAATAATCACATCAATCTATCGCAAGAAGATTTCAGTGCCTGAACAAGACCTCTGTGCATATAGCCCATTCATACAACAACACAATCTACATAAGCTTTGCGTGACTAAAATAGTTTTAAATTACCTGTCTAAAAGAAATACTGCCATGTTGTCATCCTTCCTCCAGCCTGCAAAAAGTAACTCTAATAATGATTCAGGGTTTAAAAAAGTTTTGATTCAGCATTTGTTTTTACCACCATTACTCTCTCTCTCTCTCTCTCTCTCTCGTGCACGTAATGAATGTGGTGCAAGTGCATCTGATATGCATGATCTGCATGGATCTGCATGAACAGGGGTGCGCAGATGTACAAATCTACATTTAATTACAGACAGTTTGGGCTACTTATCAGAATTGTTGGCTGACAAATTTTAATTGGATGAACATTTTTTTTAGTCTTATGGCTTACCCAGAATTAAAAATTACATATAAATATACATTTAGATAATTTACTTTAATCAGTACTATTGGAATGTAAAGAGACTTTCAACCAGCAAAAATATTTCTGAAGACAAACACCTACTGCACCTTTAAACATATTTAGAACAACAATCATTTGCTGACATAAAAGACTCTATTTAAGCATCACAGTGAACTTAAAGCCTAAAGTTTATTAATTGTCATTTAAAATGTCTTTATTCTTAGACACTTCACTATTATTTACTTTACCCATGTGTCATCAAAACGTTTTTAATAATTTAAAAAGTAATAAAGTTATGCTTAATTTTTGCATAAATCTATATGTTTTGACAAAGGAGCAATATTTGACCCCTTAAATTTATTTTTACACATGGGTGTCATCTGTAAATCATCTGGTTAAAATGCATGATGGTAATAACTTGTTTAGTTATTTTAATAAATTAAACAAGATACTTCTAATGGATCTATTGATGCTTGAAAAACAGCTTTTCATATTTGACCTGTCATTTTTCTTTAGCTCATCAAGAGTTTTGGGCAAAAAAGTTTGGCGAGAGTCTCAGCCTGGACCTGTTCGGCACTGACTTAGCGACGGTAACTTTAACTGGCTCTAATGGACTCAAGATCCTGGTTTACAGTGTCAAAGGAAGCAACACAACATGTTCACCTGAATACACTAATAGAGCATTTATCATAAATGACTCCTTCGTACTGACTGGGTTAACGGCATATGATACAGGGACTTTCACTTTGAAAGACGCCAGAGGTGAAGTCATTAGTATCAACACAGTCACTGTGGAAGGTAAGATTTGAAACATATTTACATTTTTATTTGATGTAAATTGTTAAACTTTTGAGTTCAAAATTGTTCTGTTTTCTTTGTCATTGACAGGTGGGACAAGAACACATGTTGTTAAATTTTCTGTTATATTTTTGTTCTTTTGTTCCTTGTTTTTGTTCCTTGTTTATCGGTATTGTCATAAGAAACAAGCATGGGTGAATTGCTGCCGAAATGATGCAGCACAGCACAATCTGGAACCAGAACCAGAACCTGCAAGCATTGGATTGTCACAACAAGAAGTCAGCATGGTTGTTCATCCATTCACCAATCCTGGGCCTTTGATGAGCCCCGAAAAGCAGGACAACTCTGAAGATGAGGGAAAAGTTCTTTTGCAATAAGACTGGGAGAAACAATGTAGGGAATCTTTGTCCTGCTTTATATTAGGTGTCGACTATGTACGTCACAAGATTTAAGTGTTAGGTATAACACTTCACGTTGCATTGCAAAACGCTTCTGTTGCTGTTGAGGTGGGATATGGGTAGGGACAGGTTTAGTGGTATGAATATGTTTAAGGGTGGGTTAAAGTTCAGGTATAGAGTCTTCAGTGTAATTACATGTAATTACATGCTTGTGTTTTTAAATACAAGTCAACTTTATTTCTGTAGCACTTTATACAAGACTGTGCCAAAGTAACTTTATAAAGATACAGGTAAAATAGTAGAAACCGTTATTGATGACTGAGTTTGGTCAATGACATTTTTAAGTAAACAGTAAGTGTACTGTTTCAAATGATTTATTCAAATCTTAGTACATAGTAAGACGCTAAATATAAAATGGTTCTTAAAGATTGGTGTTACAGCAGGAGTGTTAAAGGCTTACTCTTCAACTTCTATTTTTCCTGTAGTGGTTTACATTTTAAGGGTACCAAAGTTATGTGACCAATTGTTGCAGTGAACAAAATGTGAAACATAAATCTCAGGAATGGCCAGTTAAGTCAAAATATGAAGTGATTTCCTCAATAAGCCTTGTTATTATATCAATCATCTCACCACGACCCTATTATGTTGGTGTACATTTGATTCATATTTCTTTTCCTCAGGGTTTAAAAAAAGTATTTTAATATATTTTTTCTAACACTGCCTTAGTTAACTGACCAGATGATATGCTGAAATAAGTGTTGTTATTTATAAATTCTGTTTGCATGACTTTGTTCTAGATACAGAACAGAACCATTTTCACTAATGACAGATTTGTTTGTATAGGAAACCCTCCTCTTTACTGTGCTGCTATTTAAGCATTACTCTGCACTTTTTTTTTTAATCCTTTTGATGCCTATTACCTTTTGGTATTATGTTTGGTAAATGTTTTGATAACTTACAATCCTAGGACTTTTCTTGAATTAAATTTTGAATGTCATTTATTGTCTTATTATTGCCAATGATTTCAGATGACAAATGCAATAAAAATGTAATTTTAAAAGCATTAGAAACGTATTTATCTATTGTTATTTTTTTTAACAAAAAAGGAAAAAACAAGAAATCTAAACAATTACTTACTCTTAATATGTTTAAGTTATGAAAGTTGTTTCCTGTTAATATTTACACAAAAGCAGACATTGTCTGAAACACAGTTAATGTAACACTGGATTTCAGTTTTTATTGTTTGTTAGTCATTTTTGTGGCTTCATTATGGCATTGATATTTGTAGACTACATGACAATGCAAATGATCTAAGACCAGGAGCAATGAGATTATAACAAACCATGTTTTTGTAAAGGTCAAGACCACATTTCTGTTTTTATGTGTCTGCATAGGCTAGTCGACATGGTGATGTCATGTGACTTACTTGTGTGTACATTTGTGTACACTTAGTTTAAAAGACCAAAAATGAACTCAAATAACCACAAGTTCTTCCAGAAGGCATCCCTGTGGTTAACTTGGAAATATCTAAAAAACAAACCATAACTTTACTGATGCTTCCTAATACCCTAAAGTTACCAGTTGGATTAGTGTTGAACTGTAATTGGCTAAACTAGACCAACCCAGTTCAATATAAGGCCTTGGATATCTGCAGAACCGTACACTGCTGGGGCGAGAAACAGGTACAGACAACATTTCTTATACTCAGGCAGTTTATATGAATGGCAACATGCATTTATAGACTGCAATTTAAAATATGCTGTTTGATTCTGTTTTTTTTTTCTTTTAGATTGCACAATGAAGAACTTTGTTGCAGTCTTTGTGGTTCTGACAATAACTGTTCATGTATGTAGACTGATTCAATTTAATCTGTTTGCTTCTATATGTTTTTTTTTCCCCTTAAACATATGCTTTATAATGATTCTTTATTCTCTTATAGGTCACCTCAGCTAAGGTAATTTTGTTCATGTCATCAGTATTGCCTATTAGAGTCAGCATTATCATTATTCTGCTTTAATTTTGATAAATGTGCATTGATAATAATGCTACATTGTATGTATACATGAATGGCTGTTTCAGGTTGGGCAGGATAACCTGTCACTCAGATTAGCTCGGCCAATAATACAAAACAATTTGTAAATCCAATCAATTTCCGACCCAAAAAAGGTTATCTCACATATCACGAGGAAAACATAATACCTCGTCTGTTTATGGGTGTTTAACAACCCATAAACAATTGAGTAAATAGAAAGGACGAGGATTAGATCGTTAAAGTAAATTGAAAGTAAATTAACTTCTGTTAATTGCTGATTTAAGTTTGTCCCCTGATGCTGCTCTTATTTCAGAAGCTACTTGTGGTCAACGGTCTGAATGGTGGTCTGCTTACTGGTGTAAATGGAGTGAACCCTCTGCTGGTGGGCGGTCTGAACCCACCTGTGCTTGCTGGAGGTGCTGCGGTTATAGGACAGCCTCCTATTCCACAGGTATGAACGAATGATTAACAACCATTCAGTCATGATGGCCCGCGGTTGTGCGCAATTTATTTTAAACTCCTCCGTGTTTGTCAGTTTCTTCCTGCAGCGGCTCTTCCTCCATATGTCCTTCAGCCTCCAGTGGCGCCAGTTCCCTTCGGCCTCCCAAACGCTGGAGCTCTGCCCTACCCCTTCCCTCCCTCTAATGGGGTACAGTTTTCACCGATAATGTTTAAAATAATGTTTATTTGTCATATAATACGATGAAGTGTTCTGATTTTGTTCTCCTGACAAACAGGGTTTGCCGTATTTCGTTGCTGGACTTCCGAATCAACCAGTCGCGATTCCTCCTCAGCAACAAGTTGCAGTACGAAACAAATCGTCTAGTTATTTCCATGCTAAAAAAAGGCTATAAATGTGTTCATGAAACTAATTTGTAATTTATTTAGGCTGGACAAGGACCTGCTGGAATAAATCAAGGTGTTGGCGTGCCGCAAGGCTCATTGGGGAGATTTAAGGTATTTTTTTCATTATGCAGCTATAGCCTATAAGTTATAGATATATTTAATTAAAAGTGCTATTATATGATATTATATTATATTACATTATATTATATATGTTTTTTTAAATTAACATATAAATATATCTGCCTAATGTCATCATTACAAATATGTATAACACTTTAAATGTGTTTTTGATATTTGTTTGTGGTATTTGATATGTATTTGATATGATTTGTTCCCCCCCCCCCCCCCCCCCCCTCATAACCTGTGTCAGAAAACTTCATCAAATTGTACAATCTCTATTCTTAATGTTTTTATGGTTTATATATAGTTTACCAGGTACATATGTTTCTATGATATTCCAAAAGCATAAAACAACTCTGTTTTATTTGTGAATATTTATGTGATAAGATTCACTCAAAATATCTGTGAAAAGATTTGGCTCATTATAGATAGATAGTTTTGAAGAAGTATTTAGTATGTGAAGGCAGAATTACTTCTATTTCTCCTCAGCGCTCATTCCTCAGAAGGACCACAGCAAGACCACCTGTCTCAGTCACTCAGGTGAGCAGGAAACAGCATTTTGAATCTTTGTAATACGCAATGAATGGTATTTTATAAAATAATTTTGCCTTTCTCATCTGCAGATGCCTGCTCAGCTCAGCCCTACTGTGTCTGGAAATACAATTGGCTGAATAGGAAAGAATTTCAGCTATTTTTGAGTACCTGAGGTGTGCTATGCTAGTGTTGACACGCATAAATATCAATAAGCAATAATTATAAACAATGATCATATGCTGTGAAAATAATTAAATTTGTTTCTTTTTACAGGGACTTACATAAGATCACCACTGAAATGTACTTTGCATGTCATTGTTTAAACAAATACATATAATATAGATTTCTGTATGTAGCTAAGCCTATTTTTCTAACACTTGCCTTATTTTGATACATTTTGAACATTTGTATTACATGTTTTGGCTGAATGCTGAATAAAAGTTACTAGTTTGTTGCAGTTGTGAACTTTTGTCTCCCTTTATACCCCGCTAATCATATCAAGAATGATAAAAAAGGTTTTTCATTATGTTTTATCGCCATCTGCTGGCAACTGAGGCTTTTCTGAAGCAAAAGATTAAATCCTGAAAACAGACAATACTGAAATATTGGTCTTTAAAGCTTCCATTTTAAATTTAATAATGCAATTGTTATATTAAAATATATTGATATCATTGTTCAGTTAAAGGTATTATGAAGATCTATTAAAATATGTTTTTTTCAACATCAGTACTTTTCTGATGTGGGCTATGGTCAAGATAGATATCTATTTACAGAAACACATAACAATTATTATGGTTAGACTGTGGAAGCTTGTTGAAACTGTGGTTGTTTTAGAAACTATTGTGTAACCACAAATTGACATCATGGCAAAAAGTCTAACTTTTCAAACTTAACACAAATACAAAATAGATTAAACAATATAATTCAAACCTAAAACTAAAAATATTACTCAAATTAAAAGCTATGGAAATTATATTTATTTTTTTTCCCACAGAAAATGACAATTGGTCAAAACAACAAACATTTTCACCCATAATTGAAATCAGGATTATTCAACCAAATATTGATTTCTGTACTTCCATGAAACATTGTATAAAATGAAATGAAATGAATCAGAAAAACAGCGCACGTTTTCTGTTATCTTGACCTTTTTAAACTCTAAATTACATTTATAAATAAAAAAAGAAAGAATAAAAGTGTTTGCAGAACAAAGCGAAAATGAACACATAATAAATCATAAATTATTTCTCTCTCTCTCTCTCTCTCTCTCTCTCT
>CAIGQQ010017432.1:2301-12310 GCA_903798035.1 Danio albolineatus | reverse complement strand
TTAGGATTGTTTATAATGACTCTTTAAAAACTTATTTTTAAACTTATTTTTAACCTTATTAACTCTTTAAAATGAGACCGAACTTTTGAAGTTGCGTTATTTTTTCAGGTCTGTGCTAAAAAAGTGGTAACACATAGATTTCTAACTACACTATAAAAATAATTTAATACCCTAAAAAGACAAAATATTAAACACAAGCATTATTGAATTAAAATGTAGTACATTCCTTTTAATTAATAGAAAAACAAATTAGAAGGTCAAGCATATTAATGCACTTACAAGTTAACTCTATAATGCACTGCACATGAATAAAACTCTAAAATTAATCTATAATAAACTTCCTAAATGTCCTCTTTTAGGGCGTCATGGTGGTGCAGTGGGTAGCACAATCACCTCACAGCAAGAAGGTTGCTGGTTCGAGCCTCAGCTGGGTCAGTTGGCATTCCTGTGTGGAATTTACGTTCTCCCATGTTTGCATGGGTTTCGTGTATGTGTATGAATGAGTGTGTATGGATGTTTCCCAGTGATAGGTTGCTGCTGGAAGGGCATCAGCTGCGTAAAACATATGTTGGATAAGTTGGCGGTTCATTCCACTGTGGCAACCCCAGATTAATAAAGGGACTAAGCCGAAAAGAAAATGAATGATTGTCCTCTTTTAACCTTCTAAAAATACCAACCGCACATGTTACAACTGAAAATATTTTCTGAATTTCCTGTTTTAGATTTAAATGAGATCTTCTATCCTCCATAGTCTTTTCATTGCTTAAATTAAAATGTAAAAAAGTGAACCGAGTTTCTGATGTGAACTTGTCAGTATATCAGCACTCGCATGCTCGCATTGGCATGCTAACAGAGATAGATGACACAGCAGTAAACAGAAAGCATTGTGTGGAGAATCATCCAGTCCAGACTGTCAGACAAAAACCCTGCTCTGCTGCATCCAGAACTGCGTAAAGTCGAGATTTATGACAGCTAAACTCTTTGGGGGTCCGGCCATCAGCACATAACTGAAGAATAAGCCTGAGGCGCTCCAAACAAAAGGCCAAGAACTGACTGCATTTCCTCATCAGCCATAAATATCCATGAGCGTCCCCCTGCTCTGTGTTTTCTTATTGTATAGATAATGGGGTATGTTAGTCTGTCAGTCTTTGTAATGACCTTTGACCCCCACCCTGCTGAACCGACCTAAACAAGACATTTCAGTTCATCTCTATGAGTCTGTTAGTCCTCAAAATCTAAACCTAATGTAATTCTAGAAACAATCACGAGAGAGAAGGAGTGCAGAGTGTCTTCGTCATCCATCTGCAGGATGACATTTATTAGCGATTACAGCTATTTCTGGTTCTGATTACAGCTATTTCTCGTTTGCTCTTACGTCTTACGTAGGAGTTATTGTTCAGACTGGGGTCTCACCTGTGTCTTTCTGTTTGTTGCGGGACAGCTCGTGGACTTGGCCCCTGATCTGAGTGCGTAGACCATCAACGATTTCATCCAGAACTTTAGAGGAAGCTTGATCCACACTAATAAAGAACTCGTATTCTTCATTGTTCTTGCGTGATGGTCGGGACTCAATGTGGGTCAGGTTAATGCCTTTCTCCTGCAAAATACACATTTATGATAATTATATCTAAAAGGGTGAAAACACAAAGATTTCAAGCATCAAAACAAGAAAAGAAAAAAGGCAGTGTGCTTTATTTATTCATTTATTTGTAAATTAGAACGAGTATGGTTCAATTACTGCATTACTTTCGTAATAATCTGTGCAATAAATAAATAAGACATTTCATACATTTTATGTTCCATCGCTTACCCTCTAAAAATGCTGGCTTGTTGTATACACAAAGAGTGTCAGTGTAATTTAACTGACAAAAAACCCTCAATGTTGTAGTTTAATTTTTACTTTAATATATGTAACTTTCAATGTTAATGGACTAGTATTTCACCCATTTTATGACATTTTATCTTCACAAACATTAAAATACACACTTAACTTGCATTCAAATAGTTTGGTTCATATATAAGACATGCATATTCAGTTGAGGGCAAAATAATTAGCCTTTCTGTGAATTTTTTGATTATTAGAGAGAAGCTTTATTTAATAGATTGTTAAACATAATAGTTTTAATATCTAATAACTAATTTATTATTATTTTTGTTATTATGGTTGCATTCATTCATTAATTTCCTTTGGCTCAGTCCCTTTATTCATTAGGCGTCGCCACAGTGGAATAAGCCACCAACTTTTCCAGCATGTGCTTTACACAGTGGATACCCTTCCAGCTGCAACCCAGTACTGGAAAACACCCTTACACACTCAGACACACTCATACACTATGGCCAATTTAGTTTATTCAATTCACTTGTACCACATGTCTTTAGACTGTGGGGGAAACACACGGAGAAAACCCTCATGAACGTGGGGAGAACATGCAAACTCCACACAGAGGCGACATTGTTAACCGCTGAGCCACTGTGATGGTTGCATGAAAGTACATAATACTTAGTAGTTGTTTTGCAAGATATACTAGTATTCGGTTTAAAAAGCAATTTAAAGGCATAACTAGATTAATTAGTTAGGTTTTTTTTAAATGAAAAACTGCTTATTTATTCCTGCTAAACTAAAAGGAGTAAGACTTTCTCCAGAATAAACTAAATATAATAGCACATACTGTGACAATTTTACTTGGGTAGTATTTGAAAAAGAGAGCTAGTAATTTTGTCTTCAACTGTACAACTGCAAATGTAATATGCTAACATTATTGATGTTTTAATCAATTGCTTATTTAGTGCATCTACTAGAAGATTCCACAACTATTCATTTAATAATAATAATCATAATCATAATTAATATATTTGTGTGGTTTGTATGTAAATAAATCCAACATAAAATAGATTTTTACCTAATTTTGCACAGATAAAACACTAGGTGGCAGTCCAGGCTTGCCCTTCAAATAATGAAGCAGTTACAAAATGCTGGGAACATACCGTTAAGACTTTGAAGCTGGTTTTACATAGATTTTTTTGAAGGATTAATTTATTAATAGGCTTTCTGCAGCAGGACCTGTTTATAAAAGCATCAGTTACCATCAGTTGAGGAATGTGTAAAATATGCCACATGTAACACGATTAAGACTTATGTGTGCTTCTCTTTCCTAATTAACTAATTGAGCAAATTACTGTAGTTTATCAGGAAATACACTTAAAATAAACTTGTGCACTCACACATTTTGGCAGCGCACAAGCTTCAAACGTGCAGCATTCAGCCAATCAGAAAGAGGGTGTTTAAGCATCTAACTGCACTTTTTAAGCAAAACCATGTTTGTATTTATGCGTTTTCACACAAACAGAGGGAGGACGCCCATTGCTGTTTGCCATAGGTCCAGAGAGGAGGCGGATAGGGTTTACAATGTCCTTTTTCATCTCTAATAATCTCCTTCCTTTCCCTTGTGGTACTGATTGAGTCCATATGAACTGCATCCTTTAACACCCGAAAACAACACAGCAGATTTGCTACATTATTTTTCTGCGTGTTTGGCATTTTTTTATGAAGCGGCATTCACAGAGTCATAGGGTTCAGTCAGCACATCCATTGTATGCTCGAACATCACTTTCTAGGTTTGCATCAAAATTCATGTTTATTTAATATACTGTATGTGCACCCTCAGAAATAAAGGTACAAAAGCTGTCACTGGTGTGGTACATTTTCAAAGGTGCACTTTTGTACCTAAAAGGTACACTTTTGTACCTAAAAAGTCTGTACTGATACTTTAAAGATACCACAAGATACAATTTTGTACTTTTTAGGTACTAATATGTAAGAAGGTACAAATGTGGACCTTTAAGGTACCACAGTTTTGAAAAGATACCACGCCAGTGACAGCTTTTGTACCTTTATTTCTGAGAGTGTGCTACAAAGCCCCTGTTTATCTTTGGTCCACTTTGGGCATGGAAAATATAAAACTTCTATCATTTTATTTTATGCTCTAAAAAGTTTATTTTGTGGAGCAGAAACGTGAATAGCATGATGAGAAAGCTTGAAAGTGCAATTTGGCATTTGATTTCCCAGTACTTTATGTTTGAAAACATGTTATATATTTTATTAATACTTGTTTTATATTTCTATATATATTTTGTGTAGCTCTTTTCACAATAATTATTGTTGCTTTACAAAAAGTGTGCATTATTACAATCTAAACCAGAAAGTACAGTAGACAGTGTAGCTGTAGATTGATCTGCATAAATTATCATGTATTTTTTTCTCCAAAATGTGATATCTATTGCATTTTTTGTTGTTGCTGTTGATTGTTATCTTGTTACTGTTATAAGTCATACTGTAATTTTAATCAACTATTACTTTCATAAAGTACCTTTTCTTCTCACAGCAAACTTTCGATGTAGGAAATTAGTGTTTTAAATTAGTGCAAATGAAGCTGGAAAGTGTCCATGGGGTGTCCGGAGAGAGGGGTGGAGAAGGGGGTGTTTTTGGGGGGTGGAGTAGGATGGCACAAATGAACCAATCAGAATCCACAAGCCAAGCTTTTACGTTTATAGTGGCATTAGGGGGTGCACGTTTGACATGTATCCATTATTGACTTGCACAAAAAGCAGATTTTTCAGCTCATTAGTTTGAGTTACAAAAAAGCCAATATGCTTGTGTGGAATGCAACTTGTTATAATCTTGTGCAGGAAACATTTTTTTAAATAACTTTGTAGTAAGTCGATGAAATCTGTTGTCTATTTGGTAAAATGTTTCATAGCACGTAGGCAGCAGAAAAGTCAACATCCTGAAACAAAATATACTGAACTTTGATACAAACAGGGAAAAACTTTGGAAATGATTCAAGAAATCTTGGCATTTTTACAGGACACTCAGTGCATGTCCATTTCAGTACTGTTTGTATCCTTCCTACACATGCAAAATATTATTACATCATGGGGACGTATTGCTGCTTTATCGCTAATTGCATTTTAAGGTACTTGCTTAAAATGCAATTTGCAAAAGCGAATTTATGTATTTTAAACAATTAAAAACTTTTTGCTGACTTGCATGAAAAATATTTTTGGTTACTGTGGTTTTTGAGCCATAGTATAGTGAAGTTTAATATACTTCGCTAAACACTATACAGCATATGTACTCTGTAATATTAACTGTATAAAGTTTGATGAACTAATAAATACTACAGTAAACTGTGTAAGTATAGTATAAAAGTATATAACATGTAGTATAATAGCCTATACTGTAGTTGTAGAATTACCATAAAGGATAAATTCAAGTATTTTACTACAGTAAGGTAAAAAAACACTACCATTTTCTTTAAATCACTAAACATGTTTTTCATGTGGAACCAATAGGGAAGAGCATGGCAACGTATAAGGATTTAAAATGACCTCTAAATTTGCCTATCTAAAGAAACCATAGCCGAAATATCATCATGTTAAGCTGAATTTCATTTTCGCGGGTGTCTTTTTTTAAAATCAGCTTTAAAAATATATGATAATTGTCATTTTGTTCTTTGTAAAATAAAGTGAAACAGTACTTTTAAAGTACATAAGTGTTTTTACAACAAAACAAAATCTATAAATTTGATTGACTTAATTTCCATGTTGTTTTTAAGTGAGGTCAGGTCACAAACTTCATTAACCCTGCTGAAGTTGCATCACATGGACAGTATTGCCTAACAAATGCGTCCTGATCAGTGTTTTGAATTTTGAGAAATGTCCACTATCATTTGCTGTCCTTGAGCCTCACGTTTTACCGTTTGATAAGTGCACATTATAGAAAGAGCAAGAAAGAAAGGTGAACAACTGATACAATATAAATGCACTGTCCATTTACTAACCTCAAATAGTTTCAGAGCTTTCACAAGAGCTCCAACTTCTTCCTTCAGAGAGAAAATGCAGGATATCACTCCTGATTTGTTTTTTGGTTCTTCCAGGTAGGATGAGGTCAGAGAGCCCTGTTAAACAAGCATGTCGAAGCCCTCACCATAATTAATACACATGCAGAACCATCATGTCAAATTATTATAGTATTTTTTTCATCAGCATAAAACAGAAATTGGTCTTTGAAAAGAACAGGAGTTATCTTTTCTGCAAGAGACAATAGATTACCCATCTCTGCTTGTTAAAGGGATAGTTCATTAGAAAATAACAATCCGCTCACTATTTACTCTCGCTTGGGTGTTTCCAAAGCTTTGAGTTTATTTTGTTCTGTTGAACACAAAATAAGATATTTTGAAGAACGCTGGAAACCATCCATGGTAGGAAAAACAAATACTATGGAAGTCAATGGATATTGGTTTCCAACATTCTTCAAAATGTCTTCTTTTGCGTTCAATAGAAGAAAGATAATTTAACGGGTTTGGAAAAAGTAAAGGGAGAATAAATCACTATTGGATGTTCATTTATAGGTGAACTGTCACTTTAATTCAGCCCCCTTATGTGCTTAAAAGGCAAAACTGTCTGTAACATATTAGCAAGACTACACAAATAATTAACTTTAAAGCAGTGTTATTTACTTTTTGCAAGAATCAGAAACATGTCATTTTAACCTTTTTTTTCCCAATGGAATATTGTTTTAAGTTTGTTGTGGCCTCAACAGATCTCATTAATCTGATATGAAGACCACCAATGCGGAATCATAATGTAGCTTCAGAAGACTGTGCATGTGTATAACTCATGACCAAAGTCACACTCACATTCCTTTGAACCCGCATTCCTATAAATCAGCTGTCATTGTCATTACTTTCATCCCTGTTTTACCATCATACACTTTAAATAGTAATAAAAATAAATGTTAAAATACACCTGTGGCGATCCACAATATATTAAAATAAAAATAATGTAAAACAATTACTTATTATTGCACTGACATCTTACATTTGTTTCATCATTTTTAATAATAATTATCAAATATATATAATATAACTTAATTATTAAGTAAGCTTAATTATAAAGAATAAACTTTATAGTCAGGTCTTGCTAAATTAAAAATGACTGTCACTGAATTAGTTTAGGCAAAATGTAGGCAATAGATTGAGTTTTCTGTGTTAGATCATTCTAATTTACAAGTTTTAGTTTGATCGATTTATATATATTTAAATTTTAGGGAAGTGCTATAATATATAAATAATTTGTAAACTATACTCAGGCCACATAAGTGTAAAATAATAAACTGAAATTAAATAGGTTTAAAAGAATTGTTCACCTTTCTCTCCAGTCCCCCGTTTGTCTGAGTTAGACCTGCGTCCATTCTTGCTTCAGTCCTCAGGTGATGTTGCTTTGTCGGATGCTTCTGTGAACTTTGTGCAACTCATCCAAAAATCCTGCAATTTAAAAGTACCACGTGACACCACACCCCCTGAACCGGCCCGTGTGCCTGTCACGCGACCAGTCGTGCCCATAAAGCCCTGCTGGGGATGTTTGGAAGCTGCTACCAAAGCGCATCTGGTTTGTGTTGTTCAGTCCAGTGGAAAAGGGGGAGTTTTTGGGTGAGGATGAAGTTCAAAGTCAGCATTTCGCAACGATTAGTTTGCTTGTTCGTTTCCCTCTTTTCGCTGATGTAATAATGATGTAATATATATATATATATATATTAGTTAAAAAAATAAAAATAAATAAAAACTAATATAAATATGATGCCGTTATGCTATAATTTCATCGTCCATATATGTTGATGTTCTGGTTATGACCACTCGATGGCGCCAAATATTTAACCATAATTGTAGGTAAAGACTTCATAAATTGGGACTTTGATTTAGGTGAGCAAATGTGTCAAACAATATGAGAAAAAGCACCTATTTTAGAGAGGTTTAATCTATATTAGAGTTTGATTGTTTTAGTTTGTTGACGTTTGACTCGCCCTACAGCGAGATTAATTTGGTGTTATTAGCATAGGCAGCTAACCGACCACGTAAACAAAGAATATTTTTGTTTCTACTGGAATGTTTTGTATTGATCGATTGCAACAAAAATATAGCGCTGCTCTCTCCTCGGGTGATTGCAAACAAAAATGCTTTTATATGAGGTGAATGCGTCTAGATATATAGTTGGATTTATATAGGCTAAGGATAAACAGTCTGATTACGAATAAATTGCAATTAAGTTAATTGCAGATTAAAGTACAGTAGTTGCAATTGGATTTTATTGTATGCCTATGTTATAAATGTTCTTAATCTGATTAGTTATTCTTTAAATAACTGCATATTATAATTTACAGAGTATTTGTTTTGTCAGGCCGAACCCTTCTGACCTAAAATGAACCTACCAAGTTAATATGTAAAACAATGTTTAGCAAAGTTTTGCATGTTCATAGTTCTCTGATTGCCACATGACGCTTAGGTAAACAAATATTTCATATGTAATTTTTAAGTTCAAGTGTTTTATTCCTGGTTGCCTTAAATTTCAAGCTGAATTTAATTAAACTTATAAGTCCATTGAACTTATATAATTTAAACGGACTTAATACAGCTCGTGTAACTTATTCAATTAGGTTAGAACATGGTTAACTTTAGTTTGATATGTTTAAAGTTTATTAAGTTACAATGAACTAAAAACATATGCTTTCATGACTAATTGCTAATTTGTTTTTACAGTGCAGTAGATTTTTTTAAACAATGAGGTAATTACTTTAAATACCCAATATAAAACAGTTACCCAATACTGTATTAAGTTTTCTACAACTCGTTATACTAAAATACACCAGTTTACTGTAATAAAAACCAGAGTAGAAGAACTTTAGTATTTTTCCATGTGAAGCTCTAAATAATTTAATGTTAAATACACTTAATAATTATAAGTTATTAACTAACAAATAATACAGCATATTTTATTTTTCTTTGCTACCAATTTGGTACAAAACAATCAAGTCTCTATGTTAGAAACAAGCTAGGTCAAAAGTAATCTAAAAGTAATCTAAAATGCAGTCATATTACGTTACCTTAAATGTAAATCAAGATTATATTCCTAACATCAATTTTCATTATTTAATGTGTAATGAACTATATTATCTAATGAAAGTCGTGTTTTTGTGGGTTTCAATGATCAGTGGGTAAAAAAATGAACATGAGCAATATGAACATAAACAATTTATGGTTTGTATTCAATCCATATTTTAAAAGCTAATATTTGGCACATTTTTTTATTTGTCTAAGTAAAATCAGCACACTCGTCTGACACAAACACAGACACATTGCTTATGCTAACACAAACCATCCATTACTTCACCATTAGATGGCAGTAGGTATCTATACAATTTGTAAATCATAATTTCTTTTGATTCTCCACTGTCCTAATAATTTTCTCTGATATGATTTATACAGCCTCACCATTTAAACATACAAAAATTGTGCCAAACTAATTTTAAGATAAAAAAGCTATCTTCTTCACCAAAGAAATGTCTTTACCTTGACATTAGATTAATTTGAGATCACTGAATTGAAAGTAAAGCTTTTAAGAATATTATATATGAATGTCTGTTTATCTACACAGGAAATATTGGCCCATGACCAAACCTCTACGTGATCTAAACAGCTGAAGTCTTCTTGAACATCTGGACACCGTTCCCCTTTAACACCTGCAGATGTTTTCAGGTAGGATACGTTTAGGATACAGTAGACTCCCTCTGTATAGAAATGTTATCACAAAAACACATCAAGGCATACACTCTAAAAAAAAAAGGTGCTAAATAGCACCAAAACTGGTTCTTTGGTCGTAACGAGGGGGGAACCTTTTTTGGTGCTATACAGCACCTTAAAAAAATAGGTGCTATATAGTACTTTTATCAAATGGTGCTATATAGCACCTATATTTTAAGGTGCTCATAATGTTACTTTACCCTTTCTGCAAATAAAACCGTGATAAGAGTTATGAGAATTAGCTATAAGAACAAGTGCTTACCAGTAGTAGTGGTGCTGTGTAGCACTTTAAACCCCCCAAAGAACCACTGAAAAACCTTTATGGTGCTTTAAAGGTTCATTACACAGTAAAAGTGCTATATAGCACCCTGACC
>CAIGQQ010017407.1:0-10167 GCA_903798035.1 Danio albolineatus | reverse complement strand
ATGACATGACATGACATGACATGACATGACATGACATGACATGACATGACATGACATGACATGACATGACATGACATGACATGACATGACATGACATGACATGACATGACATGACATGATATGATATGATATGATATAATATATACATATTATGCAAAGTGCAGGCTGTTAAGTTTGTCATTTTTATCTTGTCAATGGTGTAACAATTCTTGCTTTCCTATGAAATATGAAATATAGATTGATGTGACAAATCTAATTAAAAATAAATCATTATATGATATACTGACCATAATTATGTGATATACTGTAAAATTCTAAATATTATTTGATTATATTTATATATATATATATATATATTTTTTTTTAATTTATTTATTTATTTATTTATTTTTATCAATCAAACGAAGATTCACCAGCTCTCAAAACGCTTCTAAAATAACCAATGCTTTAGAATTGCTTTAGTCACATGACTTGGTGTTTCAAAATGCTTCAGTCATGTGACCTGGGTGTTTCTAATCCCCTTAGTCACATGACCTGGATATTTCGGATCATGCTTTGGTGCAGTGTTTCCGAACATTTGCGCTTCGGGATCTCTACACGTCAGTTTCACGTCAGCCAGACCTTTTGGCTGTCTGACAATTCTCTTAATAAACTGCACCTGGATCTTCATCTCTGTTGTACCCAGACTCATTAAAATTTGAATAATTACATTTGATTGATTAGGTATTTAAATTATAGTGAGTTTTAAATCAGAATGATATTTCTCTATATATCACTTTTATTATATTTTTGCAATTTAGCCCTATCAAATCAGGTTAAATAGCATGGTGCAATCAAATGAAGACTTACACCATCTCTTTGTCCATGTGTAATTGAGTGCAATGATGTCGTCACTTCAGTGAAGTATATAATAAATGACTCTTTCTGCTATTACAACAGAGCCGTCATAGACATCGGTGTGATGAAGAATCTTGAGAGCCGGAAAGAGCAAATGCATTTATATAAGGAACCAGAACTAAGAGCACTAAGAATGTCAAATATTGAGGAATGCTCTTGTGCTGGTGGTTTGGAGTGTGTGTTAAATCTTAAGGTGGGGTGGTTGCCCATTGAAACTAAGAACAGAAAATTTATTCCATTTCTTGTCCAGTTCATCTCTTTTCCCCTTGGTACCCTCCAGGACCCTGGCTTGTGGTACCAGGCCCAGCAAACATAACAAAAGGGGCTCTGTTGCATCCCTGCCCTGCAGCCCAGTTCTCCCCTGAGGTCTGCCTGACCATCGATCGCAAGCTACATGACAAACAAGTAGAATGAGCTGCCCGGCAAGCAGGACCACTTCAAACAGGAGTCATTCTGTGCCTGTCAATTACCCACACTTACTATGTCGAAGTCGTTTGTTTTCAAGGTCCACACCAGCTGTGCATGTGCAATGTTCAATAATGCTTTTGTAACTGTTTACACTTTTTAATTTTTTTTAAATCTACTAATATTTCTCACATATTTTAGCAACACATGATGGAACTCAACAAAAACTGAGATGTGAAAGTATATTTAAAGGGACATTTTGCATTGAATTTAAAATGATGACATCCTGTAATTATCCACTTTAAAAACAGTTGAATTATATTATTAATGCTTATATTGCGTATCCTATTATATTCTTAATACCATGAATGCTTTTTAAAACTCTATTCACACTAAGATAATTAATGGTAACTTTAATAGTGTCATTACTTACATTACTTAAAATTTGTAGATATCAGCTTGAAACGGATCTAAATATAAATAAAGTACATTGTTCCTCACAAAAAGCTGTCCTGTGGCCTGAAAATCTAATACGTTAGAACTTCCTCTGTTGTAATCTACAGAAGCAAAAAATAATAATAATTAATTAATTAATTAAAAAAATTAAGCATTGATTCAACACAATCAACAACTGGATAATGAATTAAACATGATCAGAGATGTGTAACAACAGAGATGTAATATGGCCGTTTATGCATTTGGAAAAGTAAAAAGAAGTGCTCAGAGGCTAAGTCACCAATAGTATGACACTTGTGATGCTACGTGTCTTCAAGGCTGAGGAAAAATAATAATAAAAACACTGTTGAAGACAAGGGTAACATTTAAATACCACTGATATTAGCTTTCAGTATGTGTATGTCGTCTAAGTCACTTATGAAGGTGTTTTGTATGACATGCATTTGCAAAATCGAAATACATGCCACTGTTAGTTCCTATTGTGCAGTTAGTTCTTACTCCAAAGAGGAGCCATAGTTCACCAAAAAGATTAATATAATCATAACAAAAATCGCTCAGTTTCATACCAAAAATGCAATATTTGCACCAATAGTTCTATTAAAACTCTGTAAGAACTATTAAAGGAATATTCCACCCCCCAAAAAATAAAATTGTTATCAAACTTATCCTTCTAAATCTTTCATTAGCGATCAACAGTATCTATAAAGGGATCAAAATAAGTGTAAACAAAAATTCATATGGAGTTGGAATATCCCACTTTGGATTTTTAAAGCTTTACTGTCACAAATACCAACATATTTAAAATCCCAGAACATTGCAATTCAAGGCTAATTCTGCCTACATAAATCCAATCACCTGCGTTCCCCAAATCTGCCCCACTCCTCTTTACCTCATTGCCACTGAGTGGCAGCCTAGAGGACAAATCTCATGCTTGCAAATGGGCTCCTCACTGGGAGTGTTCAGTCAAGGGCTCCCTGGTGAATCAACCAATTAGCCTAGGCCTTTAGAGCTGAAGCAGTCTGGGAGGAGCTTTCTGCACCTGAAAACCTTTAGATAGTGTCTGAATGAGGAAGCAGATGCCTGAAAGGGCATATAGCTGCCACTATGATTACAAATACACACTTGTGGGAAACAAAGATTCAAAATTCCACCCATCTTACAATTTTCACTACATGAAATTGCAGTTAAGTGCCTCTCTCTCTCTCTCTTTGTTTTTTTTTTTTTTTGCAAATTTGTGCAGAATTGAGCTATTATTGTACTGTAGCTTTCATTTACTTGTAACACCCATCTCAAAAGAAGGTCCATTTTACACCTCACATTAAAGTGTGTTTTCGTCAATCTGGCCACAAGTGGACAGCACTAAATACAGGTGTAAATGGTGTCTATTTTATTTTATTTTCATTATTTTATATTTTCTACTTACAGACATAATTAAAAACGATCAAAACACAACCCTTCATAGTCAGAAGGGATATCAATAAGCCTTACGGACAGTTGTTTAGTAAAGATCTCTGTCCCCACTGTCTTGCATGGTTCAGGACTTGTAGGGCTGTGCATCAATGGATTACTCCTCAGTGTTTGAACTCTCAGCAGTGAATAATTAACCACACTGAACTGAACTGAACTGAACTTCAACACTGAAAACTGGACTGACGCTGTTTCAATTTACTAAAATCCATGTGAAGCTGCTTTGACACAATCAACATTGTAAAAGCGCTATAGAAATAAAGATACAGATCCATAGACAGCTTGAACATATCTAAAAAGTATTGCCTAGGCTGACTCTGGAGTAAAAACATGAAAACATGGCCATTGATTTAAAATGACAGGAAGAACAAATTACCAAGTAACATCACATACATGCATTTTACATTATAGTTGCAACTCTGATAAAAAATTTTTAAAAAATGGAGAAAATTGAAAAGCACTTTAGTGTTTGGGTTTTTTGTGTTTGTCTGATATAATTAGTCTACCGAAATGTGTATACTATACAAAGTACAGAGCTGACCAGTCAGTTCTTCACGTCCCGTGACTTGTGTAACATTCGCGGCATTCTGAAAAGTTGAAATGTTTTCTACTGGGTGCACAAGCACGTGTCGCTCAAAATATGAGCATACAAGCTGGGTGCCTCTATTAGAAATAACAAACTTGCGCTCGGAAAATATGCAATATGTGAACACCATCATTTGTGATCTTCAGCAGTTGATCTTGCACAGATATTCTGGATTCACCTGATTTGTGGACAAATGGGTTGCGGATCAATTCTTTGGCATTTCATGAATCCTTCACTGGGTCTTTTCCCTATTGCACAGAAACTTTCCAAAGACGTCTATTTCTTACTCATTTTCTTGCTTTCGACATAGACATAGCCAGAAGAATATGGTAATTTTTCAAAATAAAAGATTAAATAAAATAAACAAAACAAAATAGCATTCAGCTAATAAATAAAACAGAAATGGTAAATAGTTTTTTGTGCGGCCCGGTGGCAATTAATCCACGGACTGGAGACCACTGGTTTACGGTTTTAGAATTGTCAGCATCAGGTTATGATATTGCCAGTATTGACTGTAGAATACTCAGGTTATGCTTCTTAATATCTGCATTATCACACAATGTTGATGAGAAAAAAAGTATTTACTACCAATTGTTTTTAAGCAATCGAATGCATCCTTGCTATTTTATTTATTTCACACGAGCAATTTACATGGTTGAATAGTACGCTTATTGGAAATAGTTAATTGGCACTGCACTTTGTACTATTTTTATTTATTTATTTATTGTTTAATTTGCAGTATTTCAGCACACATCTTTATTTCCCAGATGCCTAGAAAATCTGTTCTTGTGAAAGTTTGAACCAATCGTCTTTTTGTTGCCAAGTTTTTTCGAAGCAACATTCTGGTACTTAACTTCACCCACATGTAACTTGTTAGCAACTTTACAGCAGAGCGAATGTCTGCTTACACTATCTTCAAATAGTGAGCAGCGTTGAGGACGAGGGTGAGGGAAGCCACCTAAAAGTAGGAGTGACACTGCGGGGGTGAAGTTTGGCAAAACTCGGAAAGAGACAATGGCTGAGAGAGGTTTGAATGCTGTGATTAGCGGCAGGAGCGAAACAAGGGAAACAGCTGGACGGTGCAGATACTGTTTCTGCAAGCCTCAACCCATCTCTAAAGGGTAAACACAACGTGAGCCTGTTTGATTTATGGTGCACGTCACACACTGAGTGCCCATTATTCCTCGTGAAAGGCCTGAGCATCATGGGAGGAAATGTGTCCATAATGTAGCTTTTCACAGGTAAACTGGAGAAAGTAGAGAATGTGATTTTTTTAATACATTTCCTGCCTGTGAAACACTGTTTGATGAACTGTCTCTTTCTGCCTCTTCAGTGTTATGTATTTAGGTAATGTGTTTGTTCAGAAGTGCCGTAAATTATGGGAGACATGAATAGAAGCCCATCTTTTTTCTCTTTTCACTGCATACAATTTGGAGTGTGATTAATTTGCAGATACCTCTTCCCTTTTTTTGCTCATATTCCCGTGCATGGTTCCTACAATGCTTGTTTTCCTATTTATGTGTCAAGCACGCAATTCACAACAAGGAGGTGTCAGGAGTAATTAATAGGACCTATTCAGACTTGCCCTAATGGAGAGAGGGGGAGAGTCTGAGCTTCAACAGCCATTTAAAGGAAATTCAGCGACAAGCACTTTATTGTTGTTTTGCCTTTTTACTCCTGCTTCTGTATAGTCTTTCTTTAGCAAGTTTTCAAAGTGAAGAAACAACCTAGGTTCAGTGGAAAAATAAATAAATAAATCCACCTACAATATGGCAAATTGTTCATAGGCAGTAAAATGCAAAACTTGCATTGTTTCATATAAATTCTGAGTTGTCTTCTATTGATTCATTCTTCTATTGTCTAAAGTCCCCTTCAGATTATACGTTTTTACTGTTGGTTAAGCAGTTGTTGGTTATGCGTTATAGATCAAATATTGATGTGTTGGGGGTAAAAAATGGCAGTCTATTTAACTTTTTGTTCCATTGAAGTAGTTCCATGATGAGACATCATACAAATGTGCTGTTGCTCTAATTCCACAAAGATTTCTTCCCTTTGGGATCAGTGCTCTCTCTTTAAATTTGCCATATTAAAAGCTGTGTGTAACGCCACGCCAGCAGAGGGAGCCCTCGCCTGACCACTGTCTCAGCTCCGCTCTCTCTGCGCTCACTTCCTGTTTGGTAGTATTTAAGGAAGAGCTCAGGCCATGCTTCTGGGCGAAGTATTGCCAGTTCCACTGCCTTACCAAGCGTATCCTTACCATTGTTTTTGCCTTGTTGTTATGATCTTTGCCTGCCTTTTGACCACTGCTTCTTTGGATTTTGGACTCTGCTTTGTTTGCTTGTTTTGGACTGCTCACTGTGTTATTGAACTTCTGCCTGCTCTCTTACTATGTCTTCTGGATTCACGCCATTGTAAGTCGCTTGGATTGGACTGCTTTTCTGTTGCCAAGTAATTGCCTGTTAATCGATTATGTCTTTGCCTCATCCTTAAATTAAACCTTGCACATGGATCCTAACTTCGCCTCAGCCTCCACATTACACTGTGCAAGGAAGAGCCCACATGGCAAAATTTATCTGGCGGCCCACTTCTGGCCCACATAATCAGGTTTTGCTTGGCCCGCATGCCACCGTGAATTACGGTACATGACTGGACCAAATCTGGCTTCCAGACAAGCGTCAAACATGGACCATATCTGGATCAAGTCTCAGCCAAATTAATGATGGCCTGATCAGATTAATAACTGGGCCTGAACTAGGCCAGATAGGTTGGTGTGTCACGATTTCTGTGAAATTGATAAACCCCTAAAGCAGTGTTTCTCAACTGGTGGGTCGTGACCCAAAAGTGGGTCGCAGGAACATTTTCAGTGGGTCGCGGAGTGTGTGGTCAAAAAAACAACAAGTTTTTAACTTGTTTTGCGTATACCGGACTTTTATTTTGAAATGCGCGCACGACAACTGATCCCTTTGGAATCGACGTGGAGAGTGTCATGTTGCCGAGCAACACAGAGAGTCAGCTCAGGGAGCTTTCATGTGAGAAGACGCTGAAACAGAAATTCAGTGAAGTAAGCCTCTCCCAGTTTTCACGATCTGAGAGTGCGATCAAACCCATCCCATTTAGAACTACGTATTTATGAAAGTGGCTTCTCTTCCTTGGAGCAGCTTGAGTCCAAGCAAAGGAAAAGGTTGTACATTGAGCATGATCTTCGGGTAGCACGGTCTACCATCACTCCTGACTTTGAAACTCTTATCACATCAGTAAAGCACACCCTCAGTTATCTCATTATCTTTTCAAATTACTGTTAAGTGAAACAGATGTTTATAATTGCTGTCATATTAGATGTAAAAATGATTATGGATATTTTAATCATTTTACAATTGGCTGGTTTGTTCTGTTCAACAGGATCAGTGTTAATGTTTTATTAAAAATTCAGTTTTGTTTATGGTAACAACCTTTCCTTACCCTAACCGCTGTTTACAGTGTTTGTCGTTTTTACTTCGTAATATTTCTATAATTTGATACATTTTGTCAAATGTCAGCTATAAAATATTGTTTATTTGTAAATCTTGCTGATTTTCTCATGAGTTTTCTTTCACTACTTGTGTATGTTAACAAATAAATACAAATTAATTATAATTCCTAAAATTATATTACAGTTCCTAAAAATTTGGGTCGCGGCTTGATGACCATGTAAAAATGTGGGTCCCTGCCCTAAAGCATTGCTCTGTAGGCACACTATGGGTGTGCTTTTTCTCAAAGTGACCTGATTGGTAGAACTATTTTTCTTTACTCAATTTTTTTATGTATTTTGATTGTGGGTCAAGACTGGCCAAACTTACGTGGACCACATATCAATTTGTGACATCTGGGTCAAATACTACACTTTACGTCTGGCTCAAATCGTGTGTGCCACCTATAAGTCGGTGCCATCTCTGCCAAACATGGGCCATGTTTAACCCACATGCTGTATGCCAGTGCCGGATGAATGCCTGATAAATGCTAGTGGTCTAATCCAATGGTTCTCAAGCTTTTTCACCAAATACCACCTCAGAAAAAAATTGTACCTCCATAATAACCGGTATTGAAGTACAGTAGCATAGTAGGCCTAATTAAGCAGCTACAGCACTGCACAATTCAAAAACGAGGCAGATTAATTATTCTAATTAACAATATTTATTATTGTCAGACGCTTGAATAAAAGGTTTAGCCTATTAAAATCAATTTACTGATCACATCGGTGGTATTGTACGTGTTAAAGGGTTAATAGTGTGTTCATTTTTTTTACTTTAATAATTCAGCGATTCCTCCATGTACCACTAGAAGGAAACTTGTGTACCATTAGTGGTGCGTGTACCACAGTTTGAGAACCACTGGTCTAATCCAATAAAATAATGGATGCCAAGTTAAGCTAAAAGTGCTCCTTTTCCACCCAGAAATAGGCTGAACGAAGAAAGAAAGAAAGAAAGAAAGAAACACACACAGATGGGTTCACTGAATTGGCTCTATCACTGTCTTTCCACTCCACCTATAGCTGGTGTGTGGTGAGCACACTGGCGCCATTGTCCTGTGGCTGCCTTCGCATCATCCAAGTGGACGCTGCATGTTGGGTTTAACCCGATGGATTTGACCCGAACACGACAGGAAAGTTAAGCTGCTTTGACACAATCTACATTGTAAAAGCACTATATAAATAAAGAAGACTTGAATTGAATTGAAAAATGAACTGGGCGCCACGGTGGCGTAGTGAGCAGCTTGTTCGCCTCACAGCAAGAAGATCGCTGGTTCGAGCCTTGGCTGGGTCAGTTGGCATTTCTGTGTGGAGTTTGCATGTTCTCCCCGTGGTTGCATGGGTTTCCTCCGGGTGCTCCGATTTCCCCCACAAGTCTAAAGACATGTGGTATAGGTGAATTGGGTAAGCTAAATTGTCCGTAGTGTGTGAGGGCGAATGAATGTTTATGGATGTTTCCCAGAGATGGGTTGCAGCTGGAAGGGCATTCGCTGCGTAAAACAAATGCTGGATAAGTTGATAGTTCATTCCACTGTGGCAACCCCGGATTAATAAAGGGACTAAGCCGAAAAGAAAATGAATGAATGAATGAAAAATGAACTTTTACAGTTAAATACAACAATGTGTCAAGTCTAAAACATTTGCTCTTAGTTGACTTGGACTGCATTTTATTAAAATGATGAACAATAATGATTAATGACATCATGTGGTTCATTTGCAGATCTGCAAAATTGGTCGGCTTCACATTCACCCCAATAAAGCATACACTGACATATATAGTTCCCTCTTGAGAGATTTAAAGGGTGCTGATAACATTCAATGGACACAGTTTGGCCCTCATAATATGGCCAACAACCCAGTTGGCATCCATTACCTCAGTGTGCTAATGGAGGCACGAAGTGACACGTGTGACTCATAATGTTTTTAACTAAAAGCAAAACGAAAAATCTAATCAAATGTCAGTGCTTGCTCAATACCCTTAAAAATCAAAATCTCATTACTCACATTTATATGAAAAGATATAAAAAGCAGAAGTTGGAGTAAAAATGCCATCTGACCGCATTAAATGTAAATCTTTTAGGGGACGCCCATCCACTGGCCATTACTGGAATTGCTGTGGTCTTTGCTTTTGCGAGCTGTTGACCAGGAATAAGAGCTAATTGACTCAGTGCAGGGGAGGTATGGGAATATACATAAACATGTCAACCTTAAGTACCTTTATAATTTACCAGACCTTGGGTGGGATTGGACATTAGGATTTTTATAGGTTCCACAATGGAGACAAAATTGTTCTTTAATATAACCGAGAATTTATGGCCTCGCTCTCCTGCAGTAATCAATTCTGGATTTAGGCCCCTGCTTTAAGTATCATTCCATTGTTCCAAGTATAGTTTGCATAAAATGAATATTCAAAAAACTGTTCGAGCAAAAATAGGCAGAACAGATTTCAGATGAATAATATGGTAGCATTAACACCAAGGTCAAAATTAAAGTAGCAGAAAACTGCAAACTATTATACTTTGACCTGAGACAATAAAAACGACCAAACGGTGCAGCTGGGTTTCATCATAAAGCAAAGTAGCAGCATGCTTGAACACATCATTCTTTAATGCTAGAGACATGTTTTGCCATCTATTAAGATGGTAAAGTAATTCTAGACATGTGTTGTCTCATTAGAATTATATCTGGAAGATAATGTGACACTGAAGAGAGGAGTAATGGCAGCTGAAAATTCAGCTTTACCATCTAAGGAATTAATAAAATTGTTAAATACTGTATACTCTTATAGAAAACAGCTATTTTAGATATGATAATAATTATACACACACACACACACACACACATATATATA
>CAIGQQ010017406.1:0-12312 GCA_903798035.1 Danio albolineatus | reverse complement strand
CAACACTTGCTTCAACAGTTTCTTTATATGAGAGTAATTAACTAACATAAATCAGGTAAGTCTGAGCAAGAAACAACTGCCACAAATGACCTGATTAAAACTAGTTCTCCACTTCTTATATATAGTGTTGTTTCCTTAGAATGGACCGACATGCTGTTCAATAAATTAAACCTTCATTAAAACACTTACATACATTACTGTTACCTTTTTCAAACGTTATTCAGCTGTGCTCTTAATTGTTTTGTTTGTTTTATTTATTTTATTGTCTGCTTACAGCAACGTTGTCGCACTTTATTGCTTAAGACAAATTTCCTCTCGGGGTCAAATAAAGTTTAACAATAGCCCTCATTACTGTGAGTAAAGCAGTACTACGATGTATAAAGGGTTAAAATAATAGTTTCAACAGCAGGTACAACATTTAGCATCGGGTGAAAAACCTGAAACTTTAATCAATCGTGTTATATCTGTGTAAAAGTGAAAACAAACCTTTCTCTAGTTGAATCACAGCGCGGCAGCGGCGCAGCCTTATGACGTCATACGCCACGCCAAAATAAAAGTCTTTTTTGCCACTAACTGTTGCAGTTATGATGACTTATTAATACATTCTCCCTCGTTTTCCACTTTACACTATATCTGCTCTCTCTCTCTCTCTCTCTCTCTCTCTCTCTCACACACACACACATATTCAGTATTTAAAACTGATCAAAATATTTAAACATTTTTATAACAATTTTGAAAAAACTTTAATCCACTTTGAGTTGTTTGTCTAAAACACATTACTTCATGTTAATATGAGTCTAAATCTCATCCTCATAATTAACTCATCCTACCTACTTCTACAACTTCGTAATTAGTTTCTTTTTTTCATATGAATTGTTTTCTCTTTTTATCTGTATTCCACATTTATCCTGCCATTCTTTAGCAATATCTGCAGTAATGATATTTAACTTTATCTTTACTTACAGACGCATTAAAGGGGTAGTGAAATACAAGTCTGTTATTTACTCACCCTCCACTTGTTCCAAACCTGTTTGAGTTTCTTCTACTGAATGCAGATGAAGAGAATACAGGGGCAGAAACAGCCATTCAGCCTAAAGTGCAATTTAAAGTGTTGACTATAGATTATGTTAAAGAAAAATGAGGAAAGCCATTGGACAACAGTGGTTTGTTCTGCAGACATAAAGAAATTATTAAGAGTCTGATTATATTGACATGCTTATTAGGCCTGTATAAACTGTTTTTACTCCAGCCAGACTAAAATAAACACACACTTCTTTTTAACGGTTAAATAAGTGCATCGTCCGGGATTTTAAAGTGCACTTAATCTTTTTAAAATAAAAGAATATTGCAGTGTGAGCGCACTGCTTACACTATTAATACTACTAAATGGTGTAGAATAGTGTATAAGTAAGTGATTTAGGATGCAGCTATAGACAGCACAGACAGAGCCCTACCTGCTGTTCTCCAGCATATTTTAGATAAATGTCCACTGATGCTCTTGTAAATCTCCCTCTTCTGTCTGCTCTCTCTCCATTACCTGAAGAAGAAAAACCTGACACAGATCTAATTACTCCTTCATCTTGGAAGGACATCCATTGATTCACCCATCCATTATTTTTTTTTTAAAAACAAATCCCTGCTGAAAAAAACAGCTTAAACCTCGGCTGGTTGGTTGGTTTTAGCTGGTTTACCAGTCTGGTTTTAGAGGGGTTTTGGTCATTTCCAGGCTGGTCAACCAGCTAAAACCGCTAATCCCTGCTAAAAAAGTTTTTTTTCAGCAGGGATTTCTGACCATAATGAATAAAACAATTCTAAACATGATCAAACTTAAATAAATATTTAAAAGATTGTCAATAATTAAACACTGCATCATTAGTGTTGGTATATTACCAGCAGTAGAGTTCCTTTAACATAAATAAGCCTGTATCTTACCTGTTGTCTTGTTTCCCTCTTGAGCATCCCACACTCATTTTAGTGAGGGTATGTCTTGAAACATTGTTTTTTCATATACAACTTCATTATCATATTTTGATAGCTTTCCCCCCCTTTTTTCCCTAGCTATTATTCAAAAGATTCTTGTGAATCAAGAAATGATCAAAGAGCAGATGGGAACATTAGTAAAAATGGTCTATGACCTTAAAAAGCTGTCTACAACAGAGGATACCCCAACCATAAACACAGACAGCTTCCCGATCTCCAGTCTTCAACAGCTCCAAATGATTGAGGGACAGCTTCAACAGGAAGAATACAAGACGGCTTTAGTAAGATTTCATATTTTAGTTAACAACAAAAGTGAATCAGTTTACTGTGTCAGTGTTTTTAACGTTTGCTCATTGGTAATGGTTCATGTCTTCTGTAACATTGCATTGTTCATATTTGCCTTCACATTTACATTTTATCCATTTAGCAGATGCTTTTATCCAATGAGGATAAAATAAGCACTTTACACTTCTACAGAGTAGCAAACTATAGTAAAAAATCTATAGTTCTAAATATCTAAATTTAGCCGTTTTTATACTTACTGTTTTTATATATATTTAGAATTATAGGCAAAAGAAATCTTAATGTCAGACTCTTTACTGCAGTGACGTGTTGTTCAGTCAGAACCTATTTCGGTCCGTGTACGTTGGGTTCATTCGATTTTTGATTTTAAATTGAAAAACAAAAATTCAATTACGATGCCTCATTCGTTTTTGTAAAGTAACATTGAATGCAAAACAATAAAAAACACTGTTTTATTGTTACTGAACGCACACATAAAATAAAAAAAGGTTTGTTTGTTATTTTTCTATATTCGTTTAATCGTAGTTAGCGTAGTATTCAATCTAATTATACCAAAAACAATAAATACTCTAAGTTGCGCTGTATTTCCATTAAACCTCTAACTAATCTGAAAGTAATGCTACGTCTAATCGGATGCCTTTTCTTCGGGAAACATGTCCACACTTGAGCCATTTGCGCAAATTATTTCTAATAGTATACAAACTGGAGCAACATTTTCAGAGATCTCAGACAGTCTAGTTCAACACGGTGCTGGTCGCGGTTGTTCTGAAATGACTATCCGAAGATTTCATATTTTAGTTAACAGCAAAAGTGAATCGGTTTACTGTGTCTATAGTTTTAAAACATCTAAATTTAGCCGTTTTTATACTTACTGTTTTTATATATATTTAGAATTATAGGCAAAAGAAACCTTAATGTCAGACTCTTTACTGCAGTGATGTGTTGTTCAGTCAGAACCTATTTCATATTTAGTGTGCCAAATATTTCACTGGTGTCAATGAATCTACATCATGTCTTTGATAATACACAACTGCATGTCACTCGCATGAACGAGCAATGATCTGCCTCCAATGGCTGGCATCTGTTAGCGATTTCACAAAACCTGTCGGTGAGAAGAAAATAAAGACTTGGCTAGCCTGGGCCATGTCAAGATGAAAAACTTTTCATATCAAAAATGGATAAATGTTTAAATGTTGTTTTGCAAATGAATGGAAAAACAAGTCCTATTTCCATTTTCTGAATTAAAATTTGTAATTAAATATGAAAAAAAAAGAAAACACGAATGATACATGAATTTTGCTGTGTAACTGTTGATTTTTTTTTAAACAGGTAAACACCTTAGCTTTGAGGGGAGGATCAACAATTAAGGACAGCGTGTGGAGGACAATGGAGTTTCTGCTCACAAATGACATGGCCCGGCAGACCAACTGGCGGGGGATAAATGGAAAAGCGGCCTTTAAGTGTACATCTGCGAACTGTGATCAATGGTTCGTGAGAATAAATACTGCAATTTGTTCATTGTTTGGTGTCAGTTAAAACTATACCCACTGAATTGTAGATTTTTAATTACTTGTCTTCTTGTTGGACATTTGTCATTAGCCGCTGTCAGAAGAAATCGGTTGACTGCCACAGCAACTGACCAAATCGAAAATTGGGTGAAAAGATGGCTACAGCTTGCCAATGACAGAGATGGTGGCCGGCGGGCGAGAGAGAAATGATAAAGGTACTGACCACAGGATATGCTATTGAAATGGGCACTGTATGTATTAACTTGAGGGGAGACTATTAGTTATTAATCATAATTAATTGTAATCGTCATATTTAGATCAGCTATATGCTTTTTACTTGACCTCTGGTCATGCAATACTACTGAGAGTACTCCAGTTATGAGCAAATAATGCAATAGAGTCTGGCTACAGATTTGCACTTGCACTTTCAGGCTTGCACTCTCGGACTTGCACGCTCAGGCAACCGTATGAGGTGCTGTGTAGGATTTAAATCAAACATCACTACTTGCTATACACTTTTTACACACACATACACTTATTTAACAACACACTTTACATGCCAATTTGCACATAACAGCTGCACATATAATGTTGTATATAGTAATATGCCTGTACATACATTTGTCAATTTGTATATTTGCATTTAACACTTCTAATTTATGAATATATTTATTATCTGTTTTTTTGTCTTGTCTCTGTAATTCTGTTGCACTGTGGAAGCTCTGTCACCAAAACAAATTCCTTGTATGTGTGAACATACCTGGCAATAAAGCTCTTTCTGATTCTGATTCTTATTCACATCGTAAAAACATAATAATTATAGTAATTAAAGAAACACAAGAAGAATATAGGCTTCATTAACATTTGCAATAGAAAAGAGGAGTTTAGTTGTTTGAGTATACAGTATTCCTGTTGCTTTTTAACTTTAACATCCTTTAAGGGTTCTCTCTGTTCATTTGTGTATGTCATTACCTAACTAAAACAAAAGGTTTAAAATAAAAACATTTCTTATATATTCTATATAGTCTATTTATATAGACTAATATTTTATGTTATATTATATAACATACTTTCATTATTTAACAGATTTAACACCTCTATTAATCACATTCTTTCTATTTCATAAGCTTTGCAATAACCTGATTCGTGATAAATATGTTTGTGAATTTAATTTTGTATGTTTGCTCGAGTGTTATTTGGGTGTTTATACATGCATTGAGTCTTACACCTGCATTGTGGTGTGTTTGGATGCAGCGAGTTTATGTGTATGTGCGCGTGTTGTTGTGGGTGTTTATGCAAGGATCGAGTTTATATGTATATGCGAGTGTGTACAGGTGTGTTTGCATGCAGTTAGTTTATATGTATGTGCGTGTGTTAATGTATTTATGCAAGGATTGAGTTGATGTATGTGTGTGTGTGTATGTGAGTGTATACATGTGTCAAGTTTATTTATGCACATGTTTCACATATGTTGTTTTGAACATCCAATAGTATAGGTGTATATGCGAGTAATTTATAGGTGTATATGCATGTGTTTATGTATGTGTTGATAAGCAAAGTTTGATTTAAATCCTACCCGACATCTTCATCATCACGTTTCCTTTGTCTTAGTTTTCTTGTTTTACTCCTGTCTTCTGCCTGCCTTGTGGCCATCTGCCTGTTATTTCGACTACGATTCTGGATTGCGTGTATACATCTATTTGCTCCTGTGTTGATCATTGCTTGCATGACCATTCTAATAAAACCCTGCGTTTGGATCCTCACCTCCATTGTCAGTGTCACATCCCTCGTTACGGAAATATCATATGTTGACAACACAATTGTAATATGCTATAGCCTATCTATTGCTCTCTGGTGACTTAAACTAAACAATATATTATTTTTTAGATTACATACAGAATAAATTAATTTAATGTTCACTCATTTGATAAATCAGTGCAAACCTTTAAAACAAATGGAATGTGAGATTAAAAGATGGATCAGTGCAGCGGCAGCAGTAATGCAGTTGATGTGATTGTCTGTTGTGGTAAAGGAGCTGAGACGAAAGGCAATGTTCTCAATTTACTGCTCAATCTAGGTTCCTACTCTCACCTATGGTCATGACTGAAAGGACAAGATATCATATACAACCGGACACATTTTACAAAGTGTTCTGACCTGCTTGTTTGAGTCGCAACATAACAGAGAGATGAACCAACAAAATAGCCTGAATGCAAATTATTTATTATAAAATGTAACTCATAGAACAATCAATCAAAGCAACCAACAAATGTCTGGGGATAATAATGAAGATAAAGAATTTAGGATATAATCACAACAACACTTTAACTACATGATATAAGTAATGCAAAACCATAAGGTTAAAGAGTCAATGAGATGGCAGGTCTTGACATGAGGAGTCCTGAGTAGCCACAGCGTCCTGGGGTAGCTAGCACAACAACTTTTATATACCCATTGATGAGTAATGCAGGCATCCAATCAGGATTTACCACATACTCCAATCTGGAGTCTTGGGATCATCACAGTGTATTAATATTGGAAAACTTAATACCTGTCGCTCTGCCTAAATCATAAAATATTCATCAAGTTTGTATTCTACTCAAAAAAGTAAATGTAGTAAACTAGAAAGAATCTTGAACCTAAAAGTAAAGAAACTTTACTGATAAAAGCTGCAACACAGGACAATTGAATGTGCTTTCTAAACTTGAGGCCCTGGTATACTGCAAACTAACCTGCTGGAGCTCCACCTTCTTTGATGTGCGGTGTCTTCCCAGTGATTTGTTTCTCATTCAGGAAGTCAGACAGAAAACATCATCCAAAACAACACTAGCTACATGAATACACTGGAGAGTGGAGTACAGATGTATCCGCACCTGTACAATCACTTGCAAAGAGATTTTAAGCCACAGAGGTGCTGTTTGCCAGAAGTTTATGAAACTGTTCTTCTCTCAGCCGCCATCATTGTGTTTACGGTAAAGTGAGGAGTGCAACACATTTACAACCCCACCTACTGCAGTGTAGGAGTGCTGGAAAACAAGAATACAGTCACTCAGCCTTTTCTCTTGTGTTTTCAGATGTGTTAACTGATTAAACCTCTTGTCACAGTGTGAACACTTATACGGTCTCTCCAGTGTGAATTGCCTGGTGCAGTTTCAATTTTGGAGCTGTAATGAAAGTCTTTTCACACTCAAAGCACATATACTCTTTCACACCAGTGTAGATCTTCATGTGTTCATTAAAGGGCACCTAGTTTACCCCTTTTTTAAGATTTAATATTAATATTATGGTTCTTCTGAGTGTGCCAGTTTAGGTTCAGTTGAAAACACAATTCGGATAGTTTTATTATAATGTGTTAGAGCAGGTATCACCAGTCTCGGTCCTGGAGGTCCGGTGTCTTGCAGGGTTTAGCTCCAACTTGTCTCAAAACGCCTGGATGTTTCAAGTATACCTAGTGAGAGCTTGATTAGCTTGTACAGGTGTGTTTGATTAGGGTTGGATTTAAAATCTGCAGGACACCGGACCTCCAGGAACAAGTTTGGTGATCCCCATGTTAGAGTGTCATTTTGGGGCCTTGTACACAGGTCGCAGTTTTAAGGCTGTGCTGCTTCACATAAAAATTAGTTTCGACTTCCTGTCCACCTTAACAAGGGGGCGGAGCCAAGAGCTCCCCGCTTTGTGTATGTCAATAGACAGAGAGAAGCAGCATGAGTGAGAGGACCAGCATTCAGTTGTACATGTACGACTCGGACACAGACCAGAGTGGTAGTTACACAATCATTTGTGTCTTTGTATAGTTTTACAGCCGCTATATGTAAAGATGCATGCGTCATCCATATAGGGAAGCGGTTTCACTATTAATGGCGCTTTAATTCGTCACGGTTAATTCATCATAAAAGCTTCTCAACACAGTGTTTCTGCACGGAACAAAACTGCGGCAACTAAACAGAGTTATGCTGCGTGCTAGTTTAAAGTTCCGAGCTTGTACACCAAGACTAATAACCACACACACTGGATTAACTTTGACTGAGGCTATAACGAAGGAAAGTTTGTTACTTACAATGGAGCCGCATCTGGAGACGACAGAGAGCTCCTGTGACTCATATGCTAAAATATGGTGGACGTAAAATAACAAACTGAGGTTATGGTAACGCGCGCCTGTCAATCAATATTGGTGGCGGGGGGACCGCTCTCCTACGTCAAGTTGCGGTCGGTCTCAAAAACATTTTTATGTTGTTAAATTGAGAAAAAAAAAAGAACTGGGTGTGTTATATCATCCCAATATGACGGTCTATACACTATACCTACACACGTCTGTCCAAACAGCTTAAGAAGTAGATTTTTCCTCAAAGGTGCCCTTTAAGTTTTGCTGATCAATTGAAACTCTTCCCACAGTGAGTGCATTTGAATGGTTTCTCTCCAGTGTGGATCCTCAGGTGGTGATTAAGGGATGATGAGTGGCTGAAACTCTTCCCACACTTAGTGCATGTGTATGGTTTCTCTCCCGTGTGGGTCCTCATGTGTTGTTTAAGGGTTGATAAGCAGCTAAAACTCTTCCCACACTGAGTGCATGTGAATGGTTTCTCTCCAGTGTGGATCCTCATGTGGTTATTAAGGGATGATGAGTGGCTGAAACTCATCCCACATTGAATGCACGTGAATGGTTTCTCTCCAGTGTGGGTCCTCATGTGTTGTTTAAGGTTAGTTGACTGGCTGAAACTCATCTCACACTGAGTGCATGTGAATGGTTTCTCTCCAGTGTGGATCCTCATGTGAATTTTAAGATCACATTTTCTTCCAAAACTCTTTCCACACTGAGTGCAGGTGAAGCGTTTCTTGTCTCTCCTTTTCAAAATACCATCAGTCTGTAAATGAGTTTTTTCCTCAATTTTGACATGATGTTCCTCCTCTTTACTCCCCTCATTCTCTTCAATTAGGTCTGAAATAAATAAATAAAACATAAGTTTTCATTAAGTCTTAAAAACTCTCATCAAAAGCTGGAAAGTGAAAAGACACTGGAAACATTGGCTACACACACTGTCATTTTGAGGCAAATTAAAAGTAAAATAAATCATATTTTGTTTGGTCCATTAATGTGTACACATTTAAGCAGATTCAATTCAATTCCTCTTTTACAATGTAAATTGTGTCAAAGCCGCTTAACATAGAAGTTATAGTAAATTGAGACTGTGCCAGTCCAGTTTTCAGAATTTCTTACACAATTGATCATAAGTCAGTTTGGTCATATTGATAAGACACAGATTTGAAAGTGTAGAAGTCCATCTATTAGCCCAATGACGAAACTAACAGCATGGTCAAAGGTTAAATGCATGTAATGGCCCGTTTCCACTGAGTGGTACAGTACGGTACGGTACGGGTCGGTACGGGTCACCTTTATCAGGCTTGCGTTTCCACTGCAAAAGGGTACTCTTTTGGTGGGCGTGGTGTACGACAGAAAGTTTGTCGACGTCATTTTTGCTCGAGGAAATGTCTACAGTAAAGCTTTATGGGTCGTTCACAAATCATACGAGAAGCACTTCACACAAAACAGATGCTTTATTATACACATAAACACTGGTGTATAAATGTTCATTGCTGACTGAACATGATCTGATTATAACTGCAGATCAATGATGCGAAATAGCCTACGGTCCGCGATTATATCAAATAAATAAATAAATGCAGCATATATGAACACATACAGCCCCACACAGTCTCCGATGTTACCAAATTACAGAAAAACTACACACAGCAGACATTTAGTCCTTATTTAGGTTCAAAAACAATACGAAATAGAGCTGTCTGTGCAAACCTCTCATCTGTGTCTTTAATCTTCACCAGTACATGTAGCCTCTCCGTCATTATTCTCTCGTTAGAGAGTAACTCCGTCATTCCCAGTTTATAATAATACAGGTTAAGATCTTTGTTATTTCAAACATTTTGCAAGACAAAGCGAAAACACTCACGCTCGCGCTTATGGGCTCGTAACCCATAAGGATCTGCTCTTCTCTCGGCATGGTGGCTGTTCAAGACGACGACAAGGTTTGTTTGAGCTCGGGTCGACCATGGCTCGTTATTATATGCTGATATTATTTCGGAGTATTGTCTCTCGGCTGTGTATTAAACGTGGCGGGTCCTTTGTTTTCATTCTGCTTGTTGCGTGAGCAAATGACGTATCTCTGTAAGCCAATGGTGTTCAGCTGCGCGTCTAGCTCCGCCTTACGGCTCGCTTTGGTACCCTTGGGACCCTTTGCAAAGGGTGACTAAAAAGTGGTACGGTACGGTTCGGTACGCTTTTAGACAGTGGAAACGGCCTTAAAAGCGTACCGAACCGTACCGTACCACTCAGTGGAAACGGGCCATAAGCCTTTTCTAGAATTCCAGAATTCGAATTTATTTCTATTTGTTTTTTAGCTCTGAATTTAATCTGACTCCAATTTTAAGTGATCATCAAATTTAGACTGTATTTCTATTTGTAAGAACAGATCACATTCATCATTTATGACTTCATTTAGAGTTTTGATTCATATCTGAGTCCTTACTCCAGTTATACGTTCATTGAGACCAAACGCCGCTTCGTTTCACGCCCCGGGTTTGCGTGTCTTCTCACGGACAGTATGTCGACACTGAACTTAGTCAGAGGGTGCAGGATTAACTAATATTCAAATAGACTGGTTGCAAACTGCTCACTCATCCTAAAAGAATAGTCAATTTAGCCAAGCCCATGCAACTTGATAAAATCAGCGATTAGATGATTAAAGATCTCCATGCTGTCGTGCCAAAACGGCTCCGTACAGTCAAATGCGCCTTTAAAATCTAAAGTCTAAATCATAAAGTTAATGCAGACTCCACTTAATCTACTGGATATAAAAGATTTCAGGAGAATTCAGAATGAGTCAAAACTTAACATTTTATTTGTCAGGTAAAACTGTATTATGCTAATTACATAATAAAATAATCAGAAAGCCAATTCAGAGATGATACTGTAAAAATACAACATCTATTACTCAAAAATAAATAAAAGAGTTAGAGATGCATACCTGACCAGAGAAGTACGCTGCAGCATAAGTCTCAGAGATGCTGCAATGGGGTGTCTTGGCTACAAGATCCCAATGATATTGGTTCACATTTCCTATTTTTATTTGTATATTTTCATAATTACAACAAAATGTTTTTCTAAAATGTATAAAGCAGACAGGGAACACTTGTTCATTCTGTGTCTGACTGGTAAACGCATCAGAAAAAAGTTCTGGGGTAACAGCTGAATATTTGCCTCGCAGACATGAGACATACCTGTACAGCATCTGCATAAAGGCTGGAATCTGCACCTTTCCTCTTATGTGCTATTGGGCTATTTTCATCCATTCTGGGGGGATTTTGAGGCTTAATTTGGCCAAAACTTTCTGTGTTTCAGCAAACGGACTGATATTTGGGGATCTTATAATTACATACAATACACTCATACATTTGTTTATTTATTTGTTGTTTAATAGAATATATGGCTTTGCAACATCAAGCAGCATTAGGCATGGGCCAGTATAAGATTCTGATCGTATGATAACCTTGAATAAAAACATCACACTTTCACTGTACTGTGATTACTGCTGTAAAATATATTCTTTTTAAATGTCTGGATTAAAAACAAACAATTTTTCCCTTTGAACACAATATATTTTCTTTGGAGAAGCTTTTATAATATTTGAGCAGTAAACATGTCAGGCTCAATCATTCAAATGAATCATTGACTTCTGCTGTCTTCATTAGTTTCAAAAACACAGATTTCTTTACAATTTAAAAAGTTTTTCTGCTGGAGACACTGTTGTCCTAAGACACCTAAATTTAAAAAAAATAAATAAATAAACTTTACATATACTGAAGGAGCAGTATAGCAGAACATTTCAGCGGTTTTAAAACCTTGACTTTTCAAATTGCAGTTTACCTTGAAAATGGTTATCATCCCATGCCTATGCAGTGTAACACTGTTTTTGGGATCTAAAAATGTATTCTTTTTTTAAAAAAAGTCTCAAGCAAAAAAGATTCCAATGGCGGCGCCTGCTGGTACGTGAAGAATATGGTCAATACTGAAGAACTTTACACTCAAATGTTTGCATATCATCAGCAGCTGTAATCCATTTCTGAAGCAGCAAAAGTCATTTTTAGACTAGTTTGTTCGCCAGCTGTAGTCAGTGCAATGCTAAACGTTATTGTTCCACTATAATTTGTTTTATCTCACGTCATGCTTCAACAACATCATATAGTTTAGAATACTGTACAATGTTGTATAACAATTAATTACTTTAGTGTCCATTTCATTCAGCATGTTTAATATTGGGGGCATCCACGTTTATTGACAAACTTTAAACCAGCGTTTCTGCAGGTTTTACGAAGTTAAATGTAAGACTTTTTAAGACATTTTTAAGACCATTATGACTGAAATTTTAGACTCATAAAGGGCTAAAGGCTAAAGATGGAAAAGATTTTTATTTGCCCTATCAAAAAATAAAATAAATAAATAAAAAAATAG
>CAIGQQ010017400.1:0-19160 GCA_903798035.1 Danio albolineatus | reverse complement strand
GAGAGAGAGAGAGAGAGAGAGAGAGAGAGAGAGAGAGAGAGAGAGAGCGCAAACAACAGAAGATATACCCAACCCAAAAGGGGACATCTTACGCTCGTGAGAGAGCATCAGCAATCAAATTGTCTTTGCCACGAATGTGTTTAATCAGCAAAGAGAATGGTTGCAATATAAGGCTCCATCTCATAATTCGCTGGTTCTTTCCGCGCATCCGATCCAAGAAAGTTAGTGGATTATGGTCTGTGTAAATGACAATAGGTCCGCAAACTGAACTTAAATAGACCTCAAAGTGTTGAACAGCTAACACAAGGGCTAAGGCTTCTTTTTCTACGTTAGAATAAACCTGTTGATGACAATTGAATTTTTTTGAAAAATAACTGACTGGATGCTCAACTCCCTTGTCATCCTTCTGAAGTAGAACTGCACCAGCACCAAACGCACTAGCGTCCACCGCTAGAAGAAAAGGTCTTTCAAAATTTGGTGCGGTCAACACCGGAGCATTAGCTAAAAGAGACTTTGCGTTATCAAAGGCACTCTGACACTGCAATGACCACTGGAAAGGTCTTTTTGGGCTCAATAAATCTGTCAGAGGGGCAACAACATCTGCAAAGTTCTTACAAAACCCCCTATAGTAACCCACCATCCCAAGAAAACGTCTCAACTCACGTCGAGTAGTGGGAGTGGGAAAACTAGTGACTGCTTCTACTTTAGCACTGATAGGTCGAACGCACCCTCTGCCAACCACCTTACCCAAATAAGTCACTGTAGCCTTACCGAACTCGCACTTGGCAAGATTTACAGTCAAGTTAGCTTTAGCCAAACGTTCAAAAAGTTCTCTAATTTGTGTGAGATGTTCTGACCAAGTAGAACTGTACAACACAACATCATCAAGGTAGGCCTCACATCCCTGCAACCCAGATAACACATGATTTACCAGACGTTGAAAAGTCGCTGGAGCATTTCGAACTCCAAAAGGCATAACAGTGTACTGTAAGAAACTGTCGGGTGTAATAAAAGCAGACAATTCCTTAGCACGAGATGTTAACGGCACTTGCCAATATCCTTTTAAAAGATCAAATTTACTCACAAACTGTGCGGAACCTACCCGATCTACACAGTCATCGATTCTGGGTAGAGGAAAACAATCAGGTTTCGTCAGTGAATTAAGTTTCCTATAATCAGTACAAAACCGATAAGAATTATCTGATTTGGTCACTAGAATGCAGGGGGAGCTCCACGAACTAAAACTGGGTTCTGCTAAATGATGAGCAAGCAAATATTCCACTTCCTTCTCAAGTAATTTCCTTTTAGCAGGATTTACCCGATATGGATGTTGTTTCACAGGTGAAGCCTGCCCAACATCAATGTCATGTTGAATGACATGAGTTTGAGTCGGAACATCAGAAAAGATAGAAGGGAATGAATTTACCAACTTAATGATATCGGTCTTCTCTGGTTCACACAAATGAGACAAATGATCAGTCAGATTAGAAAGACTTCTGAATTGTTGAGATGCCCCTCCACAACTCCTCGTGAGGGACCATTTTCATCAAAATTAGTCATGTCCACAGAGGTTCCTGAGACACTGGAGTCAAAATGGGAGGTCACAACAGGTGTGATCAGGTGTGCTTTAAAGGTAGTTGTTATTAGTGTAACACTTTACTATGGTATATGGTCCGCTAAACCTAGCCTGAAATGGACTACTCAAAACAGGTAGCAATGCTAACACTTGATCACCTACTTGAAAACTTTTGAGTTTTACTTTGCGATCAAACAACCTCTGCATCTTTTCCTGAGACTTACCAAGTTTTCGCAAAGCAATAGCTCTGGCTTCATAAAGTCGATAACGAAAACTACTGACATAATCTAAAACATTCTCAGGTGGATCAGTGGTGTTCCATTCATTCGCTAAAACAGCAATTGGGCCTCGGACTGTGTGTCCGAACACTAATTCAATAGGGCTATATCCAGTGCTCTCCTGAATAACTTCACGAATAGCCAACAACATCCAAGGAAGTCCATCCTCCCAGTCACAATCAAGTTCAACACAATATGATTTCAAAAGTGACTTAAGAGTCTGGTGGAACCGTTCCAAAGCTCCCTGACACTGGGGATGATAAGCACTCGAGATATTGTGTTTCACTTTAAGTTGTTGTAGAACCTTCGAAAATTGTCGGGACATAAAATTTGAGCCTTGGTCAGACTGAATGGTTTTTGGAATTCCAAAGATAGACATAAAACCTGTCAAAGCCTTTAAGATGGACTTTGTTGTAATAGATCTTAAAGGAAAAGCTGAAGGATAGCGTGTAGACTGACACATTACAGTAAGCAAATAAGCATGTCCGGCCTTAGATCGAGGTAAAGGACCGACACAATCAATGATTAGATGTTCAAAAGGGGTAGTACAAACTGCAATGGGTTGTAAAGGAGCCAACGGTATACTCTGATTTGGCTTTCCTGTCATTTGACAGTTATGACAAGACCGTATGTATTTAATCACATCCTTCTTAAGTCTAGGCCAATAAAATTCTCTCAGAATTCTGTCATAGGTCTTTCTTACCCCCATATGACCAGCAAGGCCTTGATGTGACAGCCTTAAGACATCATGACGGAATACTGAAGGAACAACAATTTGGATCCTAGGATCAAGAGAAGAGTCAGAAGACATAGGCTGTTGTCTGCAAAGCAAACCATCCTGAAGAATATAAGATGTTAAGACTTTTTCTCCACCAGCACCAACTAAGGAGAACAGCTGCTGAAGAGTTTCATCTGAGTGCTGTGCTTTAATCAGCTCAGCTCGAGTCACACTATAAAGTGGAGATAAAGAACAGGTGTTAACACGGTCATCACAAAATGAAGCAGGCTTTCCAACATGGGCATCAACAGATGTAATCTCATGCACAGGGGTTTCTTCATCTGCTGTAGTGGTGTTCACAGTTTCAGGCTCTAGTGGAGAGTCTGTAGATGAAATAAAAGTATCACTGAGAACACTTCCTGTCTCAAACATTCCTCGCTTACTCATGGCTCGGGTTACTGCACATGCTGGAAACAAATCAGAGCAGTCAGGAGACTTATTCAACTCTTCAACAGAAGGAAACACTACAGGGGGAATTTCACCATCAGGTTTCTCCCAAACATCACCCCCAGCCAAATCATTTCCAAGTATAAAGGTGACACCAGGGATAGGAAGGTTAGCACGAACTCCAACAACTACATCACCTGACACAAGTTTGGAGTTCAGGTGAATGTGGTGCAATGGAACTTCCATGCAGCCCATTTCAAGCCCTCTGACCAGCACATGAGACCCAGTAGCTGTACGTTCAGACAGAGGCAAAAGTCCTTGCAGCAAAAAGGACTGTCCCGCACCTGTATCACGAAGAATACGAACAGGAATGATTTCATCAGAGTCAGACAAAGAAACACTACCATCAGTAATAAATGGCTCAAAGTCAACACTCGTCTTATTCTCCATTTCACTCATTTTTGGATTTTTCACAATCTGCTCAGTGTTAACATTGTGATCCACTTTCGAAATCAAACCAACAGGTTTAACAGATTTATCTTTCTTTTTAAGAATTGCAAAATCTGAAATTTTATGTCCTTGTTTTTTACAATAAAAACAAATAATTTTACCTTTTTGACGTGCGAGTGAAACATTATCTGTAGGAACTGACACAACATTTAGACGTGAGAGCATCTTTTTAGGTTTACCCATGACATTCAGCTTTAATCTACTCACATCATTTACATAAGCAGTACTCTGGTGAGTGAGAGTGAATTCATCGGCCATAAGAGCAGCATCAGACAGTTTAGTCACTTTATGTTCATTAAGATACATGGTAACAGCACTTGGAACACAACATTTAAAATCTTCAAGCAGAATAAGCTCTCGAAGCTCTTCCTTAGATTTAACTTTCAAAGAGGAACACCAGCGGTCAAACAGATTTTCTTTCTCTCTAGCAAACTCAAGGAAAGTGCTTTTCTCAGATTTAAAATGAGTTCTGAATTTCTGTCGGTAAGCCTCTGGTGCTAATTCATATGCTTGTAAAATAGCAGCTTTAACAATCTCATAATCGCTACTTTGCTCTGTAGTCAATGCTGAATACACATCCTGTGCTCTCCCTACCAACACGCACTGCAATAAAGTCCAAAAGGTTTTTGGCCACTTCAATGACTCTGCGACACGTTCAAAATGCTGAAAATATTTCTCTACTTCCCTCTCTAAAAACGGTGGCACTAGTCTAATGTTTTTATGAACATCAAACACAGGCGTTCCAACTGCTGACGTTTGAACAGGAGCTGGATGTGATTTTATTTTAAGTTCCAACTCAAGTTTCCGCAACTGAAATTCTCTTTCCTCACGCTCTTTTTCAAACTGCAACTCCATTTTCCGCATTTCTAACTGTTGTTGCATTTTCTTTACTTCAAAATCCTTCTCTAACTCTTTCTCCTTTAAAGCCCAAACATCACGCTCGGCTCTAAATTTTTCCGCATCAACACACAGCTGTTTCTCTTGTAACGACATTTCACTAAACTTTGCATTTAGATCAACACTACAAACAGGAGATGATAACGACTCGTCAGGAATAATAGGAGTTCTTACCTCCAAAACGCCGCGTTTGCTAAGTGCGCCCTTCACAGCTTTCATCAGCGTTTCCTTGAGTTTCTTGTCATTACTCGTTACCTCGACATCAAAGCGCTCCGCGATCTGCAAAAGTTCCTCCTTCGTACATCTCTCCAGTAGTATCTCCGATGGAAATGCAAGGAAATCATCAACCATTGATGAACCATTGATTCACACTGAAGCGCACGTGAAACGAGAGTTAAAGAACTACAAATCCCATCAGCCACTTCGCCAGGGACAATAACAACTGACGCGCTCAGTTTACAAAAACTCACCGTTATGAAAAATTACTACAGATTATAGTTATTTAACTAATCGGTGGGCATCGAAATTACCAGATGCGGAGAAACAAAGTGTCACCTTATAAAAATAATGAAAATGAGAGACTTCAGTACCTACCTACGCAAAATATAAATAATTAAACCTATCTAATCTTCAAAGGTGTACCGGACTCGGGGCGGCTTTTAAACGCTAAACTCGAGGACAATTAGCATAGCCAAAAGCCCGATGCTACCCCCGACAGAGACTTAAAAATCTCCATCCAGAATAAACTTCAAAAATAAAAAAGGCAAAATAACAAACCAAAATAACAAATAGTGTCTCGATGGAGGGATTACAAATCCAGCTGAGAACACTCTAACTAACTGAAGTCTTCTCATTTACATTGGTGAACACAAACATTATGCATTACCTTATAGCCTATGTAGTTAATTATCCGGACGAGCGCCCAATTTTATGTTACGACCCGCTCGTTTGGATCGCAACATAAAAGAGCTCAAACAACAAAGGATGTATATGCAACTAATTTATTATACATCAAACTAATAGAAACACAAAAATCAAGAAACAAATAATGTCTAGGGATAAAGAAAACAAATAACATTAACTACATACTACGATAATACAAACAAAACCATAAGGTTATGAAGTGAGAAGAGAAAGGATCATCATGAGGACGCCCCAGTAACCGTCCTCCAGAAACTAGCCAAAAACTCCTTATATATTCTTGGACATCAATTGGGAAGCCAGCAGGCAACCAATCAGGATCTGCCACATCCGAACTGGGGTCGTCACACTGGTCATTCTCAAGGAACTGACCTAATATCAAGAGGGAATGAAGCAGCAGACTTGGCAGCAAAACGTGCCTCAGACTACCTAAAAGGTCAGTTTGTGGTAACCTCTGAGCCAGACGTGACATCCCTCCTACCAGAATTCTCAAGAGAATGTTTGTCTGAGTAGCAAGACATGGCTGCTCCAGAAGAGAAGTCTGTGTGGAAAAATAAAGGAGCAATCAGACATGCTGATGGCTTATGGACAGCACTGCTGTCATTAAATGCTTGATTTGTTTTAGAGCAGATGATAATAGTCTGAGGACAGGTTAGGGCATATAAATTAGAAAAGTTGAAATGATACCAATGGGTGAGACACTTAAGTTAGCAAAAGATTTAAGGGTTAATATCTAATTTGATTGTGCATATGTGGGTACAGCTGTACATGTCAAATAGGCACAGTGGTGGAGGTCAGGTTTCTTTACCTCCTTGGGTCGACCCATCTAAGAAACGGAGAACTTTTGAGCATTCCTTGGGTCTGGCTCGTTATTTATGGTACCGCTGGCAATAAATATAATTATAGATATGACAGAAAATTGGCTAAAATCTATGCGCACGCTAAAATGAACTGACTGAATGTTTTGCCTATTGCATTAATGTCTATACATTTCTCTACAACAGGACCTGACTTCACACGCTTTGAGCTTTTGACAGGTCGACAGTGTTCTGGCCAGAGTTCTGCGCTGTCCATGGAAAACATTTACACCATTGGTACCAATCATGACTAACTAACAGTTTTTTTTTCCAGATTTTTTTCTAAACAGGTTGCTAAAGGTGTGGAGCTGGCCGGATTAATTAAAAACGGCCTGGAGCTAGGTCCATGTCGAAAGGGGGATTAAGTAATAGATGTCTAGTTGGGGACAACTGACTAATTGGAGTGTGTAAGCATGCATTGGTGTACAAGCTGAACATGCACCAACACCAATGCATGGGCGAAACTGTATATTAGATACAGGCCAACACAAAAAGGGGAACAAAGGACCATGTTAAATTCTAAAATAGAAAGGAAAAATATTGATTTACTAACATATGACAATCTGACACAAAGTGTGTGTGGGGCATATGCTGGATGAGTTGGCGGTTCATTCCGCTGTGGCAAAAAGGACTAAATCTAAAGAAAATGAATGAATGAATGAACTAATTGGACAAATTAGATTATTTATTTTTTCAAAATTTTCTACAAATGAAAAATCAAATCACATTATTTTAAATTATTTTATTTTACACACATTATGTTTTGGATTTTTTTATTCTTTTGTTTTAAGACATTTTTATTTTATTTTTTAAAATCTTTTATTTGAAGACATTTTTAAGACTATTTTAGTTTGAAGACTATGTTATTTTTTTAATTTTTAGTTTGAAGACATTGTTATGTTTTTAATTTTAAGTTTGAAGACATTGTAAAGATTCTTTGATTTTAATAACACTGTTGTGTTTCTGATTTTCACATTTTAACGTTGACATTGAGAGAAAAGAAAAAAAAGAGTTCTAGTTTTAATATGTTTAAATTTGGGCTTTAATCATATATCATTTTAATCATATTGAGTTGTCAGTTTGATAACAATGTTAAGATTGAGTTCTGAATTTTTCATATCAATAAGTGTTGAGTTGAGTCATACTTTTGAAAGTGTTGATTTTTTTATTGCAAATCAATTTAAATTGTAATTGTCCAGTAGTATAATGACTTTAAACTTGATTCAAAAAGGTTGATTATATTTTCGTATTGGTGAATTCCTGATTTTAAAGATGTTGTTACAATTTTGAATTTTAATTTTAAGCATATCTTTATGGGTGTGGATTTTCTTTTGATCAGATTTTTACTTTTACATGTTGGAACCATTTGTTTACATTTTTATTTTTTCATTTTAATAATACTGTTGCTAAAAAAAGAAGAGAAACTGGGAAAAGGCGATTGTAGATATATTGAAGAGGTTTGAGAATTGTGAACTGTGCATTTTGTTTTATGTAAAATGTGGATGCTTAATTGTTGCCATTGCGAGTTAAAGTGGACAGAAATGCAGATGTCTAGTTGGCTGTACAGTAAATAAGCGATTTGATGTTCAATTAGATGTCATTTAAAATTGTGAAAGTTCAGTAACTGTAAAAGGGCAAGAAGTTTAATATTGCGGGTGAAATTTGATTGTTGGAAGAGGATAAATATTTTATTTTTTTGGATGGTGTATGTTGTGTAAATGCGACATACAGAAGTTCATTAGTATGTGTGTAAAATACCTTATGTAAATTTGATAGAGTGAAAGTGCAAAAATGTGAGCAATATGGAAAATGTCCCGAAACAAAAATTAAAAACTTACTGGGACAAAGTGGTAAATCAATTAATGGTAGAAATTAAGAGGAAGAACAGACAAAAAATGAAAAAGAAAATTAGGGAAAATTTATACAATGCTTAAATGTTGAAGTGTTGGATTGAAAAGAAAGAATTTAATTGATCTAAAATTCACTAGAATCTGGAGAAATGGAGAACTCGAGTCTTACAAACAAGTTAAAGAACATAGAAAAAGGAGGCCACAAGGATGTTGTGGTGGTAGGAATTAGAAAATCTGAAGAAAAAATTAGTCGTAATTTTGAATGTGGCATGATTTGGCATTTGTTGGAACAACTGTAGAAAGACAGACGAGGATCGAAAAAGAGGAAGTACTTTAGCATACAATCTTAGACAGACTGACAACAAGGAAGATAAAAAAGGAAAAGGAGCATAAGGAAGAAACAGTTGAGGTATAGAGGCAGAAGAGAATAAAAATATAGAAATATATTTGATCAAATACGGATAAATTTTGACATAATAATAAGGGGTATATAGTATAAGTTACTAAATAAACAGATCTATAACAATGCAATACAAAAAGACAAGTGAAATGAAGAAATAATGAGAAATATATTTAATATAGTTTCATTAGTTGAAACTGTGAGGGAGCCGTAGGTGAAGACATGGAAACGGTGTGAATCCAAATGCTGGAGGTTTAATAAGCAAACAGCAATTAACAGGCAGGGTCGTAGTCACAAACAGGCAAATGTCGGTACAAACGATAAGGCAGTCCAAAACAAGCAAACAAAGCAGAGTCCAAAATCCAAAGAAGCAGTGGTCAAAAAGGCAGGCAAAGATCATAACAACAAGGCAAAACACAATGGTAAAGGATACGCTCGGTAAGGCAGTGGAACTGGCAATACTTCGCAAAGAGAGGGTCTACACAGTGGCTGCGTTCGAAACCGCATACTTCCATCCTATTAGGTATGGAAAAAGCAGTAGGCGAGCGTTTGAGTATGTTTGAATCCCCGATGTTCACAAAAGAGTAGGCGAGAATTACCTCAATCCTCGCGAGATTCGGCCGTACGTATACTTAATTTGCCTTGATATGTGCATACTCACCCACAACATAATAGGAGAAAACAGTACGCCAAGAAATAAGTACGTTTGAAACTTCGGTAATCATAAAAGTGTAGGCGAGAAATCCCCGGATGCCCTACTGCTTCTGCCCAGATTCCGGAGTATTCTCAGATGGTTACTTATCTATCCCAGGAGGCCATGGGAAAGCAATTCGGCACGAAGAAGAAGAAGGGAGAGACGACAATTACGTCATAATATTGAGGATAAACGGGACGCAGATGTTTAGAAATGTAAGTTATTGGAAAGCGTTAAGACGCTTCCCTGAGTTGAATGGCATTTGCTCAGCTAACGGTAGTGCACAGTGAACTGTAGAGTTGCTGACAGTATAAAGATGCTTTATAATAGCGCTATAATGTTTATAATAGCGTTAAAATGTTTGTTTTATTTTGCGCTAAAACATCATCATGTGGGAACTTTAGTGAGCACATAACATTACGCTTTAAAGGTGAATTTATATAAACAAAAACACATTATTAATGTCTGACATAAATATATGAGAAGTGTTGCAGATTTACAACATTAAACAGACACCTGAGTGAGTGATGTGTTTGTGCTGATGTAGAATATAGGCTACTGTTGTCGATACTGTTTACATTAGTTAACGTAACATGTAATATGCATAAATTTATATAAAACCATAATTCATTTGTTTTATCTGTTCATTTGTATAGGTGATAAAATTAATTTATTTTTATTTATTTATTTTTGAACACAAAATGACATTGTGCTGTTAAAATGCCTTCTTTATTCTGTGTTTTGTGTGATCTGAAATGTCCTCAGACTGGTGCCGTGTGCACTGAGGATGAAGAAGCGCAGCGGTGTGCTGGAGATGATGTTGGACATGATGTAGTGCTGTGGACGAGACCCTGACGGATGTTGCTGTGGTCTCTTCATCTTCAGAATCGGTTTCTCTGGCGTGGACAGCCTCGTCCCAACGCCGTTTTAGTCTGACTGCAGCAGTGATGATGATGATGATGATGATGATGGCAAATACAGATGAAGAGCTGCTGATCATCTGCAGAAGCGGCCCCGCTGTGTGGAGATGCAGCAGAACATGTGGTTCTGTCTCCAATACATGATTGTTAACCAGTTTGAATAAAGCTTTGTTTCATGTGTTGGTGACTTATTTGTCATGGTTACTTCTATTCATTCTTTTAATGTTTCATTTTATAATCAATAAATGAAATAATAATTTGTCAATAATGTAAGCATTATTTCCTATTTTGACGGAAAATTAAGATGTACTCACATTGGCTACATTTCTCTAGCGACTGTTAATACATAGCAGTGGCATATAAAACACATTCTGATTTGTATTTTGTGTCATGTATATATAGGATGTGTTTGATTGATATAGATTTCCTTCATTATTGAAATTAAAAATCCATATTTTAAGGAAAAGGATGAATCAAAATGTTAATTCCCAGCTTCAAGTTTTGGTCATGTAAAATAAGCAGGCTAAAGCACTACTGTACACAAAGATGAAAACCACTCTTGGATGGCCAACAGTAAGTAACACAACACTGATGCCAATATAATAAAATATTACAATAATTCTCCATACTGGTATAAATATGATGAGTTCAGATGTAAAAAAACTTTAAATGTCATCTGTTCAAAAAAATTTGCAAGCACTGGTGTGTATATCAGTAAGTTCACTTTTATGGCATAAAAAATGGTTCTTTGCATTGCCGTCAAAGTGACACAACTACAAAAATATTGGAGGCTGAGAAAAAACTATTCGGTAGAGTTGTACGTTACTGATGCGAGGTGCTTCTGTCCCTGTCATCTTATTTATATTATGGGATTGTTATCATTTTTATTAATTAAAGAAAAACTTACAATTTATACAGGCTCTGAAAAACATGGATGTATCTTTTACAATTAACAAAAACGACATTAATGTAATGGGTTTCTTGTATTATATGAGATTATATGCAAACAAATGCAACATAAGAATATTTGCGTTGAGTAATCAAACAAGACAGGAAAACAAGCGAGATTTAAGCAGGTTACTTGTGGATGAAAAATGTTATACAAACAATAGTTCATGTTAACTTTTGTAAATAAAAATATTAATTTAAATTACGATTCATTAAACCTGCAATTTCTTCAAAGTTGATGCGCTTGTCAGTCACGTGATAACGTAAACATGGCGGATGACGAACAATCCCATTCATACTCAACGAGATTTGGCTGTTGAGTGCCTACTCTTTTAGTCCTCGTTAAGTAAGTACTCATTGAAATTGAGTACCTACTAATTGAGTATGCGGTTTCGAACGCAGCCAGTGTGTTTATATATGGTGGTGGCAGGAAGTACCACCGAGGAAGTGCAGGATCAATATTCTGGAGAGCGCTCCCTCTGGTGGTGGGATGAATGAGACTCGGCCTTATTCGTTACAGAATCCCCCCCTCTATGAACACCTCCTGGTGTTCTTCTCATGGGTCTACCCCTGGGGCGTGGAGCAGAACGATTGGAATGTCGACGATGAAATTCTTGTATCAATGATGGGTCTAGTATGTCCTTGGAGGCCACCCAAGATCTTTCCTCTGGACCATAGCCCTCCCAGTCCACCAAGTATTGCAACTGACCCCCTCTACGGCGTGAGTCCAGGATTTCATTGACTGAATATGCCAGTGCTCCGTCGATCTCCAGAGGTGGTGGAGGTTCAGGAGCCAAGGTGCCGGGGTCAGTTGTGGGGTGGACCGGTTTCAGGAGGGAAACATGAAAGGAAGGAGAAATACGGTAGTTAGCAGGAAGCTCCAAGCGGTAGGTAACTTCATTAATTCTTTTCAGAATTCGAAACGGACCAACATACCTGGGGTTGAGCTTCCTGCATGGTAGACGAAGTCGGAGATCTCAGGTGGAAAGCCAGACTCTCTGGCCAGGTTGATAGTTGGGGTGGGGACGCCTCCTGCGATCTGCTTGTATCCGTTGAGCTCTTATTGCTCTCTGAAGCCTCACCTGAGTGCTGTCCCACACCCGTTCGCTCCGTTTAATCCAATCGTCCACTGCTGGCACTATAGAGGGTTCTCCTGACCATGGAAACATGGGAGGTTGGTAGCCCAACACACATTGGAAAGGGGTGAGACCAGTAGATGAGTGGGTGAGGGAGTTCTGAGCGTATTCTGCCCAGGGGAGGAAGTCACTCCATTTATTCTGTTCTCTGCTGCAGTAAGATCTCAGATAACGTCCAATCTCCTGATTAACTCTCTCCACTTGACCGTTAGATTCTGGATGGTATCCCGATGTTAAGCTGACATTAATGTCCAAGTGTTTGCAGAAGGCTTTCCATACCTTGGATGTAAACTGAGGACCTCTGTCTGAGACAATGTCCTCTGGGATCCCGTAGGTTCTGAAAACATGTTGGAAGAGTTCGATAGCTGTCTCCTTGGCTGTGGGTAGTCCTTTTAGTGGGATCAGTCGGCAAGCCTTAGAGAAGCGGTCCACTATTACCAAGATAGTAGAGAATCCATTGGATGGAGGCAGGTCTGTAATAAAATCAATAGATAGATGGGACCAGGGGCGGTGTGGAATGGGTAGAGGCTGCAGCAGACCGGTGGGAAGTGTACGGGGGGTCTTGGTTTGTGCACAAACATGACAGGCTTTGACAAAATCTGTGGTATCCTTATTCATGGAAGGCAACCAAAATGCGTTTCGTACCAGAGTTAAGGTTCGATGAATCCCTGGATGTCCTGAACCTAGTGAGGTGTGTATCCATTGGAGGGTGCGATTTCTCAGGGCTTGAGGAACATATTGTCGGTTAGGTGGGCATTCTGGTGGGGTAGGATCATCTTGCTGTGCTCGTTGTATTTCCTCCATTATGTCCCAACTTATCTGGGCAATGACCACTGTAGATGGAAGGATAGGAGCATTAGCTTGAGGGGTTGAGTCATGATCATGTCGGCGAGAGAGTGCATCAGCTTTGAGGTTTTTACTGCCTGGTCGGTAGGTGACTGAAAAGTGAAAGCGTGTAAAGAACAATGACCACTGAGCTTGCCTGGGGTTCATACGTTTGGCTCCCTTGATGTATTCTAGATTTCTATGGTCTGTGATAATTTGAAATGGGTGGACGGCTCCCTCGAGCCAGTGGCGCCATTCTTCTAAAGCTGCTTTCATAGAGAGGAGTTCTTTATTTCCCACATCATAATTTTTTTCAGCCGTGGTTAATTTACGTGAAAAAAAGGCACAGGGGTGCAGCTTACCGGGGTTACCATGCCGTTGAGAAAGCACTGCTCCAATACCACAGTCTGAAGCATCCACTTCCACCACAAAGGGTAATTCTGAGTTGGGATGTTTCAAAATAGGCGCTGTTGTAAAGCTAGTCTTAAGATGTTCAAAAGCTTTGACGGCGGCTGGATTCCATGTTAATTTCCCTGGTTTACCGTTTAGGAGTGATGTGAGAGGTGCGGCGATGGAACTGTATCCACGGATGAATCGTCGATAGAAGTTGGCGAACCCTAGGAATCGTTGAAGTTCTTTTATTGTCTTGGGAAGTGGCCATTCGGTGACTGCCTGAATCTTTGATTCATCCATTTCTACTCCCTGGTGGCTGACAATGTATCCTAGAAACGATGTTTTAGAGACATGGAACTCGCATTTTTCAAGCTTGGCAAATAGTTGGTGTTGTTGTAAACGGGTTAATACAGTTCTTACATCCTTAATGTGTTGCTCTAGATTGGGGGAGTAGATTAGGATGTCATCAATATATGCAATGACGCATTTATTCAATAAATCATGAAAGATTTCATTAATGAATGATTGGAAGACTGCTGGTGAGCTTGCTAGCCCATACGGCATAACAAGATATTCATAGTGCCCCCTAGTGGTCAGAAACGCTGTTTTCCACTCATCTCCTACTCGGATTCGAATTAGATTATAAGCGCTCCAGAGGTCGAGTTTGGAGTAGATGTGAGCCTCTCTTAACTGTTCCAATGCAGATGGGACGAGTGGCAATGGGTATCTGTATTTTACTGTGACATTGTTCAGCCCCCGATAATCAATGCAAGGACGAAGACCGCCATCTTTCTTTTCCACAAAGACAAATCCTGCAGCTGCTGGTGAGGTAGAGGGTCGAATGTAACCAGTTGCAAGGGCTTCCTCTATGTAATTTTCCATGGCTTGGGTTTCAGGGCGTGAAAGAGGATACACCTTACTCTTGGGAGGAGACATGTTTGGTAGTAGTTCAATTGCACAGTCACCAGGTCTATGGGGGGGGGGCAATTGCGTGGCCTTAGCTTTGCTGAAGACATCTGCAAATTCTTGATAGATGACTGGGAGTTTAGGTTGAACTCCGGTTTCTGGGCTTTCTATGCTGGTAGAAAGGCATGGAAATGATAATTTCTTAGTTAGACAATGATTAATACAATAGTTAGACCACTGGGTGAGCTCACCATTGTTCCAGGAGATGTTTGGATCGTGAACGGCCAGCCAGGGATGGCCTAATATTAGTTGATATTTGCAGGAGGGGACCACATAGAAAGCTATGGTTTCTTGGTGGAATAGACCAATGTGGAGCAGCACAGGTTGAGTGGTGGCAGTAATTCCTGATCCAATGGGGCCATCATCTATGGTGGTTATGTTAATTGTTGGAACACAAGGGTTAGAAGGAAGTTTGAGTTTTTCAGTGAGTTCCTGGCTGATGATGTTTACAGCAGATCCTGAATCTACTAATGCTGGAACACATTGAATCACTTTATTAAATTCAACTTTGCATTCCAAAAGGAAACTTCGTCGATTAAGAGTTTCAATTGTACTCACAGGGTATGGATGTGTAGGGTTCTTCTTGGCCTTGAGAGGGCAGATTGCATTACGGTGGTTATCATTTCCACAGTAATAGCACAAGTTCTCCCGTTGTCGTCGATTCCTTTCTTCAGTGGAAAGACGTGTGGAGGAGATCTGCATGGGTTCTGGGGAGTCCTGTTTGGGTGAAACTGGTTCCAGTTTAGTCATTAAACTCTGACGCAAACGTGGAGTGTTGCGCATTAAATTATCCATTTTAATGGCCAATGTGATGAACTCATTAAGGGAAACATCAACAGCTTTGCAGGCTAACTCCGCTTGCAATTGCGTATTTAATCCTCTTTTAAACACAGCTTTGAGAGCAACATCATTCCAACCACTTTGTGCTGCTAAAGTCCTGAAGTCAATGGCATAATCTGCTGCAGAGCGATTCCCCTCTTTGAGGTCTAATAATTGTTCAGAGATATCCTGTCCTCCCTCGGGATACCCAAAAACCTCGTTCAATTGGGAAATAAAATTGTCGAATGAGGACTGTATGTTTAAATCACTTTCCCACACAGCAGATGCCCAATCTAATGCTCGACCTGTTAGCAATGACATCATTACTGCACACTTCTTGGTATCATGACCATAGGTTTCTGGTTGACTTGTGAAAAAAATCTTACACTGACGAATGAAGCCTCTGCATAGTTCAGGAGAGCCATCAAACTTATCAGGTAATGCAAGTCTTACCGGGGAGCTGTGTGGAGCAGGGAGAGCATGGAGGTATTGCATGAGGCTGTCGTTTGTACTCTGCAGTTGAACCAAACGTTCCTGGTATCCAGATAGCAATTCGCTTTGGTAATTGAAAGCTGATAGTAGTCGAGGGACCTCTGCTGGATCCATGTTCGGCGAAGTATTCTGTGAGGGAGCCGTAGGTGAAGACATGGAAACGGTGTGGATCCAAATACTGGAGGTTTAATGAGCAAACAGCAATTAACAGGCAGGGTCGTAGTCACAAACAGGCAAATGTCGGTACAAACGATAAGGCAGTCCAAAACAAGCAAACAAAGCAGAGTCCAAAATCCAAAGAAGCAGTGGTCAAAAAGGCAGGCAAAGATCATAACAACAAGGCAAAACACAATGGTAAAGGATACGCTTGGTAAGGCAGTGGAACTGGCAATACTTCGCAAAGAGAGGGTCTACACAGTGTGTTTATATATGGTGGTGGCAGGAAGTACCACCGAGGAAGTGCAGGATCAATATTCTGGAGAGCGCTCCCTCTGGTGGTGGGATGAATGAGACTCGGCCTCATTCGTTACAGAAACGGAACTCAAAGATATACGAATTAATCTATTAATTGGTAAATAAATGAGTATGACTAAGACAGTAGATCAGTTAGTGTGTTTATTAGAAAAAAAGAAGAAATGAATAGATAAATAATAATAGCAGATGATAAAGAGAAATTAAAATACAACATAAAGACCAGCTACTAAAGAAACATTAGATTAGATATGAGAAGGAAAATGAGAAAAATAACTTAGAGATAGAGAAAAATAGGCTGTTAAATAAGAAAGTCTCTGGTTGATGAAGAGAAAAATTTGAAAAGAACATTTTACAGTTTGAAATTGGTTAACTGAAGAGTTACTAACCAAATATGTAAGGAAGATAATTAAAAAATGTATAAGAAAACTTAGAAACTAATATCTAAAGAAAAAGAAGTCCAAATTATGGTTTAATAAAAAAAAAATGAAGAGAAGTTTAAAAGAATAAAATATGTTGAAAATATATATAGAGAGAGAGAGCAAGAGAGAGAGAGAGAGATATTAAACATGAGATAGAAACTAGAAAAACACTTTGAGGAAGTAACACTTTGAGGAACTAAGATTTGACATTAGATGATAAGATTGAGGTTAGGTGCGAAAAATGAAATGAGACTATTTAAGCCATCATCTACACTGAGTCAAGGAAGAATCATGGACAATTAGTAGAAATTAATGAACAAGATGAAGTGAGTTCAGAGTTTTTATATTTAAGATTCTATACACCAAGAAGATAATTGATAAATGAACACTGCATTTCAGATATGAAAACATGTTGTTAGTAAAGAAACATGTGGGGTCAATGAATAATATGAACCCTGAGATATAGCAGTAATAGTGTTGAACAGTTATAGCACATGGTGGACCACCGTGTCATAATTTGTGTTTTATGAATAATAACCCAACTCTGTCTTATTTTTTAGTCTCCACCATCATAGTGCCCTACAGCTCTGACTACAGACTAAGCAGACCATAGTGCTAAATGGATGGGTGTGAAGATGTCTAACTTTACTGAAAACTATTACTGGAGGTTAAAACTGATTTTAGACCTAATTAACCTGTCTCATTGGTTAAACTCTAAAATGTGGTCTCAATGGCTCACGTGGTTCTTGAGTGCACGTTTCCCTAACATCAGAGATACCAAGTTCTGAAGGAAAACTGAGAAGGATGTTGCAGTGGCGGAACAGCAGTTACCGGTGGGCACGAGACATTTTCCCGAAGACGGGTAAGACCTTGCTGGCCGGCGGGCAGCCTAAGGCAGGGAATTTGTCGCCGCCCACTGGGCACCTGTACAGGAAGGCAGGTGTTGAGTGAGATGGTTGTGGAGTGGAGCAGTGATGCTTGAAAGGCCTAGAGCATCAGAATATGGAGGGACACTGTGAAGGATCAGTAGTCTGCCTCAGAAATGTGGGCTCCTCCCAACCTGACCACAGCAAACTGCTAAGAATGTCCGGAGATCATACACTCAGTAAAAGGAACTTGTGGGTAAAGTAAAAGGCAAGGGGCTGTCAAGAACCATCTGAGACCATATGATGACAGAGATAATATGAAAGAGACAGACATTACCGTCCTGAAAATAATAACTAAAAAAAAGGCTTAGAAGAGAATACAGAATAAATCTTTAAATGTATAATGTTGAGATGATATTTAACTATTTAACTATTGTTGTTTATTTTCATAGGTTTAGTGATACAGGGCATGAACAGGAAATAGGATGAATTACAATGCATGGTGGTAACTAATGAAAGAGAGACAGCTATTGGTAACTGAAGAAATAATTTGAATTAGAAATTGATGGAATTTAGTATTTAAGGAAAGATTTACCAAAAGCATAATCTTATATGAATCATTTAAATTAAGAATGGATATTAAAAACTGGAAATGATTTGTAACAGAAAAGTAATTTATTTTTAAAGAAGAGATTGAAACAAAAAATTGACATGAACTCACATCATCGGGTAAAGATTAGTAGTTCTTAGTACTACTAAAAGTATACTACAAGAAGAATTGAAACAAGAGAATAAGTGAGTTGAAGTAAACAGATTTTCTGTCACATATAACCACATGAAGATAACATTAAAAAGAAAATATTAAGGATTAATGATGAAGTCAAAAATACAGCTGAAAGGAACTAACAAGTACATCATATGATTTGTAATCAGCTTATAAAAGTATATCAAAACTGTATGCGCAATTAGTTGAATAGAATTGATGTAGAAAATAATTAGTAGCCAAAAAAACTGATATAGATATAAAAATAGATATAACATACAGATTAATAAATAGCTGAGAATTTTTTTTAATTTAGGTGTGGCCTCTTTCAGAGGCCAAGAGAGGGATTTGTGGTATTTTTCAGTTTTTTTTTTAAGTTTGATCTTTTTAGTGTATTAGTAACAGTGAAAAACTGGGTCAGAGGTTAAACTGTAATAGTGCGTGCAAAAAATGGGGAAGTTGCTGAAAAACAACTTGTGAAATACATCGGGTGGGACATTCTGAGAAGTGACAGGATGTATGAACTGAACTGTGTATACGTGGACTAGGTGCTGAACGTGTACATATGCATTTGGCCTTAAATGGTCACTGTTAAGAGAGAGACATTGAAATCGCAAATGAGGAACAACCAGAGGGAGTGAACGACCATACTATAAAATACGTGTCTCCGGAAGAAGAGGCAGAGTGAATCTCTCCTGTACGCAGCACATGTTACTCTTGGTTTCTCTCTCTTTTGTACTGAATAAAACTTTGAAACTTTGACAAATTTGACTCCATCCAATTCTGAACACGTAAATTGGACAATTTGAAAGTCCTACACAACTTGCAAGTGAAAACTAAGCAAAAGGAGAATGTTTCACAATTGTCAATTCCTAGAAAGCGGCAAATTGCTTTTCAGAGCTTGGTAAGTGCAAAAAGAGCAAGTGACAGAATTTGCTTAAAACAGTGAAAATCATCATTCTTTAAGTTTAAAAACAACAGTGCATGCAGT
>CAIGQQ010017376.1:1187-15112 GCA_903798035.1 Danio albolineatus | reverse complement strand
AGGAATTGTGCTTTTTAGAGCTTGGTAAGTGCAAAAAGAGCAAGTGATAGAATTTGCTTGAAACAGTGAAAATCATCATTCTTTAAGTTTAAAAACAACAATGCATGCAGTATTAAGCATGTTTTAACAACTTGCAAGTGAAAACTAAGCAAAAGGAGAATTTTTCACAATCGTCAATTGCTAGAATGTGGCATTGTGCTTTTTAGAGCTTGGTAAGTGCAAAAAGAGCAAGTGATAGAATTTGCTGAAAACAGTGAAAATCATCATTCTTTAAGTTTAAAAACAACAATGCATGCAGTATTAAGCATGTTTTAACAACTTGCAAGTGAAAACTAAGCAAAAGGAGAATGTTTCACAATTGGCAATTCCTAGAACGCGGCATTGTGCTTTTAAGAGCATGGTAAGTGCAAAAAGAGCAAGTGATAGAGTTTGCTTAAAACAGTGAAAATCATCATTCCTTAAGTTTAAAAACAACAATGCATGCAGTATTAAGCATGTTTTAACAACTTGCAAGTGAAAACTAAGCAAAAGGAGAATGTTTCACAATTGTCAATTCCTAGAACGCAGCATTGTGATTTTTAGGGCTCGGTAAGTGCAAAAAGAGCAAGTGATAGATTTTGCTTAAAACAGTGAAAATCAGCATTCTTTAAGTTTAAAAACAACAGTGCATGCAGTATTAAGCATGATTTAACAACTTGCAAGTGAAAATTAAGCAAAAGGAGAATGTTTCACAATTGTCAATTGCTAGAACGCGGCATTGTGCTTTTTAGAGCTTGGTAAGTGCAAAAAGAGCAAGTGACAGAATTTGCTTAAAACAGTAAAAATCATCATTCCTTAAGTTTAAAAACAACAGTGCATGCAGTATTAAGCATGTTTTAACAACTTGCTTATAGATTATAGATCGCAAAATTTTGTGGTTTTTTTTGGCGTTTCTTTTTTAAAACATGAACGCGGTTTTGAATATATTAAAACATATGTTTGTTTGTCCTAAAAATTCGTAATAATGATAAAAAATACTAATTTGTGGATCCCCTTACTTCCGGGTTCAGCTATTCTACCGGTGTGGCTGGTGTATTCTGGGAAATTTTCTTACCCCTCCGTTTGAAGTGTGGTCCTGAAAAATCTTGGTTCAAAGGGGTGTATACCCCTTGCCCTTAGCCCTACGCCTTCAAGCTAAAGAGAATTGGGACACCACTAACCCTTCACATGAACGTGCAAAACGAGGGGTAGGGGTAAGGTGAAGGGCTAAGGGGTAGAATTGGGATTGGGCCTAAAAGACTGATCAGGGATTTATTAGCTCATTTCAATGAAGCGTATCTTGAAGATTTGAATCATTGATTCGACTCAAAAGAGTCAGATTAAATCAGGTTAAAAGATTCAGAATCAGAAAGAGCTTTGTTGCCAGGTATGTTCACACATACGAGGAATTTGTTTTCGTGACAGAGCTTCTACAGTGCAACAGAATTACAGAGACAGGACAAAAAACAGATAATAAATATAATCAAAAAAATAGAAGTGTTAAATGCAAATAAACAAATGGACAAGTGTATGTACAGGTGTATTACTACGACATTATATGTGCAGCTGATATGTGCAAATTGGCATGTAAAGTGTGTTGTTAAATAAGTTTGTGTGTAAAAAGTGTATTTGTTATGTGCAAATTGGCATGTAAAGTGTCCGTGCACGGTGTCCATGCACGGTGTCCGTGCAGGGCGAAAGGGGGCAGAGAGCACAACCAGCGCAAGCAAGCTGATTCACACTTTATCTACCATTCGTCTTACCTACGCACTTTATCTACCAGTCTGCATTATTTAGGGCAACCGGAGCCAGAAACACTCTCCAAAAGACATTATAATTAGAACGGCTTCTGCGCTCATGTTAGTCTGTTTTTATTGTTCCCGAGGTTTCCTTATTCCTGGACCAGGCTGTATCCTGAGCAGATGCTGTGGTGGTCATGGAGGAGTGGAGAGCATGAGACCGATCCCTGTAAGACGATCCCTGTGACAGATGAGTCCTCGCATTGTTCCCGAAGGGCCAGTCTGTTCACCAGCTGGTGACCCACCTGTGGTCTCTCCGTGATGGATGTCCAGCGTTCTCCAGCCCCAGCCATGGACTGCAGCTCTGCACAAGACGTCTGGCCATAGGAGAAATGGTCGTGCCCAACTGAGCCTGGTTTCTCTTGAGGTTTTTTAATTCTTCACTTTCGCCAATTGGTGAAATTTTTTCCTCACCGCTGTCGCCTCTGGCTTGCATGGTTCGGGACTTGTAGGGCTGCGCATCGATGGATTACTCTTCAGTGTTTGGACTCTCAGCAGTGATTATTAAACCACACTGAAATGAACTAAACTGAACTTCAACACTGAAAACTGGACTGACACTGTTTCAATTGTTTATAATGCATGTGAAGCTGCTTTGACACAATCTACATTGTAAAAGCGCTATACAAATAAAGATGAATTGAATTGAATTGAATTCGCCCAGCAAATAGAAGATATCGTGTTTTACCAATCTTGTTTATATTATTTATGTGGCCAAAGACAATAACATAACACAGTATTGGCTTAACTTTTAGCAAGGTAACAAAATCTACAGCTCAAGGCAATGACTTAGGAGCACATAAACAAGAACGCAGTTCATACAAAATGAGAACAAAGATTTATTGAGCTACACTACGATACATGAAACTAACTACGTAATAAGCAAACAACAAACAAACGCACACACATACATACACACAGAGGCAGTTAAGAGGTTGCAAAATGAGTTGACAACAGTCCCAATTAATTCTAGTACTTCTGACTAGATCTTAGAATCACACCACAAACCTTCAACTGTTTAAGATCAATCAGCACCAGATCAATTAGAGACAACGTTAGTTTGTTACTTGCGAATTTGCTGAAGTCTTGAATCTTGAGTTTCCCTCGCCGGCCGGCTTGACCTCTGGAAGCACCTCGCTCCTGATTGGGTGGTGACTCGCTTCGGTGACGTATTACAGTTTTACTCACTCTGACTGGCTGTTGTCTTGGGTTGTCGAGGTGACAGTCTCTGATGAGAGACGGTTTGCGGAAGTTTGTGCGGTTTCGACTGTGTCGAAACTTGTATGGAAACTTCATGGTGACCCAATCGCGTGGTGGTGCGGTGTCCTTGCAGTGCGAGAGGGGGCAGAGAGCACAACTAGCGCAAGCAAGCTGATGCAAAAAGCAAAGATTTTACGGTTGCAGGGCGTTTTTAAGTGCCCTGGTTTGGTCCATCCCTGTGGCTCTGTCTTCCAATGAGCAGTGACCATGAAGGGCAGGTCCACGCCCTGTGTCATGTAGTAAAGTTTAATTATTAACAGAGAGTGCATGTTAATTTCACGTGATAAAATCCCTTGTAAGTTTGTAACTCTGTCATGAACCCGGTTTGATCCTTGTCTGTCTGTCCCTTTTGAGTTCTGCTCTCAGCTGTTAGTCTTTGCAATCAGCGGGAGCGCTGATAACGGAACGGTTACTAAAGTAACCCTCGTTCCCCGAGGGGGGGAACGGAAATGCTATGTGGAAACTTCCACTATGGGGGATTTCGTCAGAAGCCAATCGTCTGAAAGAGTATATAACGGGCCAATGAAATGCCAATGAGTTGGCGGCATCAGCAAGCCCAGCTGATACCCATTTGTAATCAAATCGATTTAAAAAGGGATCAGATGGCTTGGCTGATTACCTTTTTTCTTTCGCTGAAGAGGCTAAACAGCTGTCAGCAAAAAGGGGCAACCACTGTGGCGAAGGAACATAGCATTTCCGTTCCCCCCCTCGGGGAACGAGGGTTACTTTAGTAACCGTTCCGTTCCCCAGCGGGAGGGGAACTTCAATGCTATGTGGAAACTTCCACTATGGGGAAATCTATGGAAAACGCCACAGTGATTGAACCTTACCACGTCACTGGAGAGAGGTTAGCCAGGCTCTAGGCGTGAGCGCACTGTCATCACCAGGGACGCAGCCTTCCAACGTGTCCCCTGGCCCTAACTTACCTTTACTTACCTGTGAAGATCAAAGGTTTATTTATATTTTTTGGGGAGTCGTAAAAAATGAACCTAGAGTTCTCTAGGAATTTTTAGAATACGACAGTACGTTGGGAAAGCGTACAGTCCCGATAGGGAGGACGCTGCGGAGGCCAACTGCTGCCCAACAATTGGGGAGCCCTGGTGGCAATAAACATATGGTCTAACCCTGGAAGGGGGAGAGCGCATACGAAGATGGTTAGCAGGGAGGGAAGACACGAGCCCACCCGAAGGAGGGAACTATACCGTGGCTGAGTGAGCATATGGGATCACCAGCGGGGATCACTCATAGCAGGCACCTATACCCAGAACGCGGGCTGACCAGCGGGCATGCCAACAACGTAACGGGCCGAACACCTGACTCCTCCGACGAGTCAGGTGCTGGGGGCCTTGGAGGAGCTCTGTAGGGTTCACCTAGTGGGGAAGCTCAACTAGACAGAGTAAGAAAAGCGCACGTATCTCTGTGTTAGAGAGAGAGGCGCAGCAAGCGTGTTACAACACCAACCTAATTTCCTCATTCACCGGGGTTACCCAGCACACGTGAGGAAATTGGCTCCACTCGGAGATTGTAAAATCTCGCAAATGTACTGGGTGTCGCCCAGCCCGCAGCTCTACAGATATCTGTTAGAGAGGCGCCGCGTGCCAACGCCCAAGAGGAAGCGACGCTCCTAGTGGAGTGCGCTCTAACTCCCGGGGGACACGGCTCACCCTGGCTTTGATAAGCGAGGGAGATGGCATTCACTATCCAGTGAGCCAACCTCTGTTTGGATACAGCACTTCCCTTCTGCCGACCACCATAACAGACAAAGAGCTGCTCAGAGGATCTTAAGCTCTGAGTGCGGTCCACATAAATACGCAAAGCGCGAACAGGACACAGCACTGAAAGGGCTGGGTCTGCCTCCTCCGTAGGCAGCGCTTGCAGGCTCACTACCTGGTCTTTAAACGGTGTGGTAGGAACCTTGGGCACGTAGCCGGGCCGGGGTCTCAGGACAACGTGAGAGTATGCCGGCCCGAATTCAAGGCACGAGTCACTGACCGAAAATGCCTCCAGGTCCCCGACCCTCTTGATCGATGCCAACGCGACCAGCAGAGCTGTCTTCCAGGACAGGAATCTCAAGGATACTGTGTCGAGTGGTTCGAACGGATCTCCACGTAGGCTCGTAAGCACTACCGTGAGATCCCAAGAGGGCATGAGAGGGGGGCGGGGTGGATGTAATCGCCTCGCACCTCTGAGGAACCGGATGATGAGGTTATGCTTACCCACGGTGCCACCATCCACCAACTCATGGTGAGCGGAAATGGCAGCGACGTAAACCTTCAGTGTGGAGGGTGACAGCCTCCGCTCCAACCTATCCTGAAGGAAAGCAAGCACAACACGGATCTGGCAAGTCCGGGGATCTTCTCTAAGAGAAGCGCACCAATCAGTGAATAGACTCCACTTCAGGGCGTAGGCATGCCTCGTAGAGGGTGCTCTAGCCTGAGTGATGGTGTTAACCACCGCAGCCGGTAGGTCACCTAAGTCTTCCTCGCTCCGTCTATGGACCATACGTGGAGGTTCCAGAGATCTGGGCGAGGGTGCCAGGTGGTGCCCTGCCCCTGAGAAAGAAGGTCCTTCCTCAAAGGGATCCGCCAGGGGGGGGCCGTCGCGAGGAGAGAGAGCTCTGATACCCAGGTCCGGTTGGGCCAAAGGGGCGCAACTAACAAGACCTGCTCCTCGTCCTCCCTGACCTTGCACAGTAGCTGTGCGAGTAGGCTCACTGGGGGAAACGCATACTTGCGCATGCCCCGAGGCCAGCTGTAGGCCAGTGCATCCGTGCCGAGGGAGCCCTCGGTCAGGGAAAAGAACCACTGGCAATGGGCGTTCTCGGCAGAAGCGAACAGGTCGACCTGAGCCTCCCCGAAACGCGCCCAAATCAGCTGAACTGACTCGGGGTGGAGTCTCCATTCTCCCCGGAGAGGGAGCTGCCGTGAGAGCACATCGGCTGCACGGTTGAGCTCGCCCGGAATGTGAATGGCACGTACCGACTTGAGTCGACCGCGACTCCAGAGGAGCAGACGGCGAGCGAGCTGAGACATGCGGCGGGAGCGTATACCCCCCATACGGTTGATATACGCTACCGCCGCCGTACTGTCCGTCCTGACCAGCACGTGTTTCCCCCCTAGCACCGGTAAAAAACGGCGCAGAGCGAGAAACACTGCCAACAGCTCCAGGCAATTGATATGCCAATGCAACCGGGTTCCTCTCCAAGGACCCGCAGCTGCATGCCCGCAGCACATGGCCCCCCAACCCGTACTGGAAGCATCCGTCGACACGACGACATGCCTGGACACTTGTTCTAAAGGCACTCCGGCCTGTAGAAACACAGGGTCCCTCCAGGGGGTGAGGGCACGGCGACACAGCGGGGTAATGACCACTCGGTGTGCGCCCGTGAGCCATGCGCATCTGGGGACCCGATCGTGAAGCCAATGCTGGAGCGGCCTCATATGGAGCAATCCGAGCGGCGTGACCGCGGCTGCGGATGCCATATGCCCCAGGAGCCTCTGAAAAGTTTTCAGAGAGACCACTGTTCTGCTGTCGAGCTCTCGCAGACAGTTCAGCATCAGCTCGGCGCGCCCCCGAGAGAGGCGCGCCATCATGTTGATCGAGTCCAGCTCCAACCCGAGAAAAGAGATGCTCTGCACGGGGGCGAGCTTGCTCTTCTCTCGGTTGACCTGAAGCCCCAGTAGGTCGAGGTGCCGGAGCACCCTGTCTCTGTGCGCAATCAACTGATCCCGCGAGGAGGCTAAAATCAGCCAATCGTCGAGATAATTGAGTACGCGAATGCCCTGGAGCCGAAGGGGCGCCAGCGCACCCTCCGCGAGCTTGGTGAAAACCCGCGGAGACAGAGAGAGCCCGAAGGGGAGGACTTTGTACTGCCATGCTCGACCTTCGAACGCGAATCGCAGAAACTGGCGATGACGTGGAAGAATGGAGACATGAAAGTACGCGTCCTTCAGGTCGATTGCTGCAAACCAATCCTGAGGACGGACGCACCGGAGGATGCGTTTCTGCGTGATCATCCTGAACGGCAGCTTGTGCAGACAGCGGTTCAGGACGCGCAGGTCTAGGATTGGTCGTGACCCACCGCTCTTTTTGGGCACGATGAAATACGGGCTGTAAAACCCGCACCTCATCCCGGCTGGAGGGACCGGCTCGATTGCACCCTTCGCCAGGAGGGCAGCAATCTCCTCGCGCAAGACAGGGGCGCACGCAGGACTGACCCTGGTGAAATACACGCCCGTGAACTTGGGGGGCCGTTTGGCGAATTGAATCGCATAGCCGAGTCTGATTGTGCGAATGAGCCATTGCGACGGGCTGGCCAGCGCTAACCAGGCCGGCAGAGCCCGCGCAAGTGGCACCAAAGGCACAATCGTTGACGCACCAGCGGTGGGGCAGCAAGGAGTGGGAGGGCTCACCTGGGAAGCACTGGGGTCCCACAGATGAGCAGGAGGTGAGAGATTCACTCTCACCTTCCTCCCAGGGTCCTGGAAGGGGGCTCGGAGCGTGCGAGGAGGGAGGCCCTCCTGCAGCACACTCGGAGCCACTGGCGAGGAGCACCGATCCTGCGAGCTGGAAGGCATAGCGTCCCAGACCGGCAGTGTTCGGGCTGTCACATCCGGGGAAGGGAGAAAATGCTCTTTCATTGAGAATTTGGTGGCCGCTGACCGCAGAGTCAGCAGCCGGGTGTTGAAAAACACCGTTTTTTGATGTTGATCCCGGCCCTCCACCGGGTAAAGAGCATGTTCCCTCCTCTCCGGATGGCCCGTCTCAGGGTCGCTTCGCGGTCCGTTTACCGGACTTAGCGGCGCCCTGGGGCGGGGGCGCTGGACGCCTGCGGGAGGCTCGACGCTGTCGCTTCGCCGGTGGAGCGGGCGGCGGCAGCGGAGCAGGTCTTGAGGCCGCAGGCGGGCGCCCTCGGCGAGGAGCAGCCGATGTGGATGGCTCAGCGGGGGGAGCGGTCTTACGTGCCCGCCGATAGATGACCTCTCCCATCGCATTCGACTGCTCCTTCACCGCCGTGAACTCCTGGGTGAATTCACCGACGGTGTCGCCGAACAGGCCAGCCTGGGATATGGGTGCGTCAAGAAAGCGAGCTTTGTCGACATCACGCATATCCGCCAGGTTTAGCCAGAGGTGGCGTTCCTGGACCACTAGTGTGGACATCGTCCTTCCCAAGGCACGCGCCGCCGACTTGGTGGTTTTCAGAGCATAGTCGGTCGCGGTGCGTAGCTCATGCATTAAGCCTGGGTCGGAACCACCCTCGTGCAGCTGCGACAACGCTTGCGCTTGGTAGCGCTGGTACGTGGCCATAGCATGCAAGGCGGAGGCAGCCTGGCCCGCAGCAGCATAGGCTCTGGCCCCGAGGGACGCAGATAACCTGCACGCTTTGGACGGGAGACGAGGATGACCACGCCAGGAGGAGGTGCCACGCGGACATAAATTGACCGCAATGGCACGCTCAACCTGGGGAATCGTCTCGTACCCCCTGGCTGCCCCACCATCCAGGGTGGTGAGGGCGGAAGCACACGCAGATCGGGCAGAAAAAGGTGCCCTCCAAGACTGCGTGAGCTCACGGTGCACTTCCGGGAAGAAGGGGACGGGAGGCTTAGAAGGCAGCGCCTTCTTCTTAGCCTCCACGTAACACCCATCTAGACGGTCCGGCCGCGGAGCTGGGGGATAAACCAACTCCAGCCCCACGGCCGAAGCAGCCCGGGAAAGCACAGCCATCATATCCGCTTCTAAATCCGACGCCTCGCTCTTCACCCCGGAGGGCGGGAGCGGGTTCGAATCCTCGTCGGAAAATGACAGCCCACCCTCCGATGCATTGATGGACATCTGGTCCTCGGCGTCATCGAGTGAGAGGGCGACCATCCGGGAGGATGGAGCGCTTCTCTCACTCGACTCCTGGATGGAGCGCGCTGAGGAGTGGGAGGTCCGCGAGCCCGAAGGCGGCGGGTTAGCCCCCACTGTAACCCTCAGATCTGCCCGAGTGCCCACCGCGGAGCGGGAGACAACAGGGGTGGATCGCCCTTTTGCAAGAGCGATCCGCGATCTTAGCTGCGCAACAGACATGGCATCGCAATGACGACATGCACTGCCCGCGAGCACCGCATTAACATGCTGGACCCCCAGGCATGCAACACAGTGCTCGTGCCCATCATCCGAGGACAGGGAACCACCACACCCAGAAACGCACGGTCGGAGCGACATCTTGAAAAAGACGCGCTGCACGACCGTGTTGCTCTTTTAGGGAAAACGCCCTTATACTCACCGCTCTTGTGAAGGACCGGACCCAGAGAACGCCCAGGCGAGGGAGGATAGACCCAGCTCACCGTCCGCCGATGCGTATCACACGCTCTGTTGACCGGGAGAAACAGCCTGCTCGCAGCGCTGGCAGCTTTCTCGTTCTCTCTTTCTCTCTCTCTCAGGAAGATCTCTCAGAGGAACCCGACTCTCTCAGCAGTTGTTTAGACTCTGAAGCGAAGAAGGTAATCAGCCAAGCCATCTGATCCCTTTTTAAATCGATTTGATTACAAATGGGTATCAGCTGGGCTTGCTGATGCCGCCAACTCATTGGCATTTCATTGGCCCGTTATATACTCTTTCAGACGATTGGCTTCTGACGAAATCCCCCATAGTGGAAGTTTCCACATAGCATTGAAGTTCCCCTCCCGCTGGGGAACCAGTCACCTGCTTTCACTTTACGCTTATTGGCTTTCCTATATCCCCTTCCCAAGTTTGTCTGACTCAGAACTTACCTGCTTGTTTCTTCCAGTTTTGTCGCATGTTCTGTCGTGTCCTGTTTGCGCTCAGTCAAAGATTAGTAACCGCCCTTCCGCGGGGCTGCTTAGACCACTACCCATTCCCTCGCGCACTTGGTCGCACATCACTTTAGATTTTGTTACAGGCTTACCACCCTCTGCGGGTAATACCATTATCCTCACCATAGTTGACCGCTTTTCGAAATCGGCTCACTTTATCCCCGTCTCCAAGCTACCCTCCACTCAGGAGACCGCGCTACTAGTCTTTAATCATATCTCTAAGATTCACGGATTACCCATTGACGTTACCTCTGACAGAGGTCCTCAATTCACCTCTTGTTTTTGAAAAGAATTCTGCCGACAAATAGGTGCCACTGCCAGCCTGTCATCAGGCTTTTATCCACAAACTAACAGACAAGCTGAACGCGTTAATCAAATTCTCGGCCGCCTTTTCCGCACCTTAGCAGCGCGGAATCCCTCCTCTTGGAGCGAACAGTTGGGGTGGGCAGAATACGCATATAACTCTACTCCCACATCATCAGCAGGGCTTTCCCCTTTCCATTGTTGTCTTGGTTACCAACCCCCGTTGTTTTCCTCCCAGGAGGCCGAAGCTTCGGTACCCTCTGTCCAGGCCTACATTAAGCGTTGCAATAACACTTGGAGAGCTGTACGTGCCACATTATTAAGATTTTGCGAAATCACTCGTAGCAGCGCAGAACGCTGTCTCACCAAAGCCCCTAGAAACATTTGCGGTCAGAAGGTCTGGTTATCCACCTGCCATCTACCTCTTCAATCTCAATCACGTAAACTAGCTCCCAAATTCATTGGTCCTTTTACTATTATAAAGGTCCTTAATCCTGCTGCGGTGCAACTTCACCTACCTCGCTCGCTTCACCGCATTCACCCGGTATTCCACGTCTCTTGCATTAAACTGGTCATTCGCGCACCCAACCACCCCCCCTCTGCCTCTGCCCCCATTCTTATTGACGACATTCCCACTTTTAAGGTTAAAAGAATTTTAGCTTCCCACCACCGCGGACGCGGTTTTCAGTATCTGATTGATTGGGAGGGCTATGGTCCTGAGGAGAGAAGTTGGGTTCCAGCACGGGACATTCTGGACTGCTCGCTTAGAGGAATTCTCACACTCGCGCAAACCTACTCCTCTGGGAGCGCCAGGAGGCGCTCCTCCGGGGAGGGGTACTGTCAGGAACCCGGTTTAATCCTTGTCGAGAGGTGCGAGACCAAAGGGTACTCGAGGGGTCAGATCTTACGCTGCTGCATTGGCGTCCTCTACCCCAAATACAGCTCGGACTCAAATAAAGCTTCAGAACAGATATGAAGTTTTGAGTAATATGGGTGAAGAATCCCCAAATGCAGTCAGACAGAGATCGCAAGACTCAGCAGCTAATTCTTCACGGAGCAGAGGCTCAAGGCCGACCAGACAGCGGGTTTCTGCACCGATCGCACCTGAGATAAGAACACTAGTGGTAGGAGATTCAATAATCAGGAATTTCAGGAGCAGAGCTACAATGACTTACTGCTTCCCTCATGCAACAGTTTCTGATGTAAACAAAGAACTTGAAGAAATTCTGAAGAAGCACAAGACTGCAAAACGGATTATCATCCATGTGGGGAAGAATGATATTCGGAAGGAGCAGTCAGAACTGCTCAAGAAAGATTTCTGTCAACTCTTGGAAACAGTCGAAAGATTGAAAATTCAGCCGTTCATCAGTGGACCACTCCCTGCAAGAGGGACAAATATGTTTTCACGACTTCTTGGCCTAAATGTATGGCTGCAGAAAACATGCAACAGGAAAGGACTGAATTACATCAACAACTTCAATCTCTTCTGGAACCAAAGACAACTATTTACATCAGACGGCCTTCATCCAAACAAACTTGGTTCAAAGGTGTTAAAGGACAATATCTATTTCTCCCTTTACATCCATTGGCTGTGTGTAACACTGAACTCGACCCAAATGGCACACACACACCTAGCAAATGTCAGGATGACCACAGGACTTCAAATCAGCTCCTGAGTGGACTTGGGGCTGATGCATTACACAAGGACAGTGATAACGCCATGCAGCCAAAACAACCACTGTTGATAGAAACACTGCCGCCTGCGCCCTGCACACTGAGCCCAACACAGACTGACGGTGATCCATCAGAACAGCAGCAAGTCTCAGCGTTCAACAATGATCCTCAGGAAAACAGCCAGGAAAACATATTTCCAGAATCTCCAGACCCACAAACTCTGCCACCTCTGTCACTAGACACGCTCTCATTGTCACCTTGCTCGCCTCACTTGGACTTTTCTAAAAAGATGGAGGAACTGGTGTTTGCTGGAACTAAACTTTCACACTCCTTTGCCGCAAGCCCCCAGTTATCACCCAAAAAGCGGCGTGCTCCACAACCACCCTCCAGAAGAACCCTCAGATCACACCACCAGGGCTCAAACAGCGCCCCATCTTCAGCTGGTGAACACAACAGCTGTCGGTGATGTATGTCAGGTGCCTGCTTAGATAACAGTATCTTTATCAGATGTTTACAGAACAAGCAGGAACCCTGTGTGCCTGTAGCTTTCTCTATGCAGATATGTGTTTTATTACGAGACAGAAAACCAAAGGCCTCTTCAAGCCGTATAGCAAACCATTCAAATCTGGTGTCGATTAAATGTAGATCTGAGACTACAGTAGGCAAAACAGCTAAAACTGTTAAGTTAGCACTTTTAAACATCCGATCACTTAACAATAAGTCACTTTTAGTCAATGATTTTATCAGCACAAATTGCCTTGATTTTATGCTTTTAAATGAAACTTGGCTCGATGACAGTTGTAGCGCAGCAGTCCTGAATGAAGTAGCTCCTTTAAACTTTGATTATTTGAGTGTTTGCAGAGCTAATAGGAGAGGTGGAGGCATCGCTGCCCTGTTTAAAGATGTTTCTGAGTGTAAACAAGTGTCATTTGGTGATTATTTGTCCTTTGAATATCTGAGTATAGCACTAAAGGGTGCTCCACGCATTTTACTGATCATTATCTACAGACCTCCAAAATATTCTCCAGCTTTTATTGATGATTTTACAGAGCTGTTATCAATAGTAACCTCTGAATTTGACAGTTTTACTATTGCTGGGGATTTTAATATTCACGTTGATAATCCAGAAGTCAATGCTACAAAAGAACTTATGACTGTTTTTAACATGTTTGATCTGACTCAGCATGTTCAAGGACCCACACACAATCGTGGACACACTCTTGATCTACTTATAACTAAGGGTTTACACATTTCATCGACTGTTGTTAAGGATGTGGCACTATCTGATCATTTCTGTATTTTCTTTGATGTATTGATCACTCCAGCCATTGAAGACAGATCTGTCCCTGTCAGAAAGAGATGCATAAATGAGAACACTAGTGAGCAGTTTATGAAGGCCATATCACTAACACCAAGCATATCTGCAGACTCTGTCCATTCTCTCCTTGATTTGTTTAATTCTAAAGTTAAGAATGTCATTGATGTTATTGCTCCTGTTAAAGTCAGGAAGAGAACTGGCAGACAGAAAGGACCTTGGACAAGGTCAACATCTGTAAAGATGATGAAAAGACAATGCAGAAAAGCTGAGCGTATGTGGAGGAAGACGAAACTAGTAGTCCATTACAATATCTATAAAGACAGTCTCCATGCTTTTAATGTCGAACTAAACACTGCTAGGCAGACTTGCTTTTCAAGCCTTATAAACAGCAATATAGATCACACCCGTACCCTATTTGCAACGGTAGAGAGACTCACGAACCCCCCCAGTAGAATTCCTAGTGAACTACTCTCTGAAAACAAATGTAATGAGTTTGCTCATTTCTTTACTGATAAGATCAATAATATCAGAAAGGCAATCAGCTCATCCAATCAGCCAAGTTGTGTCGACGTCAGACAAGCTCAACCTCAACTTAAGAAATCAGACATTATGTCTGATTTCATGGAAATTGATGGTAAAATCTTAGAAGAGATTGTGCAAATTATGAGAACATCAACCTGCGATCTTGACACGCTCCCCACATCATTCTTTAAAACTGTGTTTAACTGTCTAGAA
>CAIGQQ010017350.1:20231-42373 GCA_903798035.1 Danio albolineatus | reverse complement strand
GACCAGGTTAATTTGCCAGCATAAGTTGCTGGGGTAACTGAGTTTGAACTTTTTTAAGTTTGATTTATGAAACCAAATCTACCAAAAATAAGCCTGACTAACCAAAACAAGCCTGGCTTATACTCTAATCTTGGTTTATGGAACAGCCCCCAGGTGTGACCCGGAATGTCTTATTTGTCCACCTATGATTGAACTGATGAAATCGCATCTTAATAATATTAGCAGGTATAAACAGCACGCAGATGATCTCTCTCTCTCTCTGTCAGCCTGCCTGTCAGCCTGTTACAGCTGATTCAGTGGAGGGAATAGAAAATCTAACATGTAAAAACTAACAAATTCAGACATTGCGCTGCAAACAGCAAAACTATTTTAAACTTAGGCCTACCTTGGCAAATGATCATGGAATAAGTGGGATAATCAATGGCTTGCCGTGCGTTAAAGGATTTTAATGCACAACGTGGAGGCAAAGGATCACACGGTTTCGAATGGAGTACATGGTCACAGTTGGCAAACAGTTTTGGAGAATTTGATGACCTGTTTTAAACCGAATCCCCGAGCATACTGCCTGAGAGGCGTTTCAAAGATGGCTACTGAGCAAAATGACTTGCCTTTTTGAACTTTGGTGTTAGTATTAAAAACAAATCCAACAACAAAATGCGACTGGATATGGCAACATAGATGATCAGATGCCTCTAGAGCAGGGGTGTGCAAACTCGGCCCTGGAGGGCTGGTGTTCTGAAAAGTTTAGCTTCAACCCTAATCAAACACACCTGAACCAGCTAATCAAGCTGCTACAGTAGATATACTAGAAACTTTCTGGCAGGTGTGTTAAAGTAAGTTGGAGATAAACTCTCCGGGACCCCAGCCCTCCAGGACCGAGTTTGCACACCCCTACTCTAGAGATCCTTCACTCTGCTTGCATCTGACAGCTGCTGTAAGGCATGGTGGAGTGTCATGGTGGTGCAGTGGGTAACAGGATCGCCTAACAGCAAGAAGGTCGCTTATTCGATCCTCGGCTGGGTCAGTTGGCATTTCTGTGTGGAGTTTGCATGTTCTACTTGCGATCGTGTGGGTTTCCTCCATGTGCTCCTGTATCCCCCACAAGTCCAAAGACATGCGGTATACTGTAGGTGAATTGGGTAAGCTAAACTGTCCATAGTGGATGTGTGTGAATGTTTGTATGGATGTTTCCCAGTGATGGGTTGGAGCTGTAAGGGCATCCGCTGCGTAAAACGTATGCTGGATACGTTGGCGGTTCATTTCACTGTGGCAACCCCAGATTAATAAAGGGACTAAGCTGAAAAGAAAATGAAGGAATGAATGAATGAATGGCTCTTGGTGATCTTATAGCGGGCAATGGGCCTGTACTAGCCTACCAGTGCTCCTGGTTCCCATCCTGGTGACCAGTAAACAGTCCAAACATGCAAAACATAACTTATGCTGGTGAGCTGCATATTGTTTTAGCAGGATTTTTACTAAATATGTTTTTCAGTTCATGCATTCTAATGGCCTCTGACATTTCTCACAAATGCTTTCTGTAGAGTTAGCATAAATGTGTTTTAGCATTTGCTGAGTAAATGTACATAGTGAGGCATCAGAAACTTTGGACCAAAACACAATTGGTGGTTTGTGGATTATCTGCTAAACTCCCCTTTGTAGCGACTGCCAAAGCCATGAGGGGCTTCCCACATCCCACCAGCTGACGGTCAGCCGTAAACCAACCATGAACCAATGCTGGGTCAGTTTTTTGTGGCTTGATCCACACGTCAACTCTGGTCAGCCTAAGTTCATCGCTCTAACTGGATGTTCAGTTTAGCAAGTCAGTGACGTCAAGAAATCAAGATGGCATGGACAAGAGTGTTGCTCTAATTATGTGTTATTTTACCTTTCAGTACCACATGAGGCACATGAAATAGAGAAAGAGATCAGCATGATGGATATTTTAAACACAAAGGGTGCTTTGATTACTATTTGCAGTCCTAGATATTGAGACCTGCTGATATTAACAGTGCCTCAAAAAAATAAAAAAATAAATAAACAAAACAGGAGTAGACTGCACATGCTAGTTGGCAATCAGCTGTAGTTTCGTGTGTTTAAGCACAATTTTTGGGCCAAGATGCAGTCAGCATAAGTTAGCTTTTGGAACATTTAGTTGTTGGAGTCAGCTTGTTGTGTGTCACAGCCTTAAGAAAAATACGAAAAAATATTTTATTGTTCCGAGAGGCTTTGTAGAGCCATTAGGACCATTACCCCTGCAGGAAGTTGAAATATTGGCACTTAATTCCACCTCCTGACAAACACATTTAAATGTACCTACCACCTTCATCCTTCAATTCTTTGCAAGACATGCAAGCGGCTTATCACGTGCTAAGGCTGGTTTCTGATGATCAGCAGAAGAGTGTGAGCAATTTTTTTTGTGAAGTTTATTTATAAACAAATTTCGAGAGGATCACGTGCCTATAATTGCTCTCAGCTGTTCCAGCATCAGCTCATGATCGATTACTCATTCAGATGATTCCTAACTCTCTATAAATAACCAGATTTGTTTGGGGGGGATTCATCGAGATCTAACTGAGTTTAAACTCCCCTGTAAACGGGAGGGAGCCCCGGGCTCGAGGATCTCATAAGCTCAGGGCTCTCTCCGGAGACATCATCCCAAACAAGCTTTATAATCAATCATCAGCTAAGTGTGAACTCTTGAAATAGATTTTAATTAATATAGACTTTTTTTATTTAACACTGCCCTTGAATCAGCTTCATTGTCACCTAAATCTGATTCTTACTGTCCAGCCTGATGTATCATTCAGAAGAATTTTAGGTTAGTTATTATTAGGTAAGTGGATTGAAGATTCATATTCATTACCTAAATAGAAACATTTACATACACACATGGCTTAATTTGTGTCGGATAAGGTAGATTTAGATATATATAGAGACAGTATATAGTCAAGCCTAATATGGGATATGAAGAATTTTGGGCTTAACATATACACATTGAATTTTCTGAGAGAATCGTCACTACCATTGTCATTGTATTTGCAAAGTTTATGTCACAGCAGTAAATGTGGTGCAAACAAAATGCAATGTCCCCATGACGTTGGGGAGTCTGATGTAATGTTACGTCTGGTGCCTGCTGGGTGTTTAAGGCCATTTCGGTCATCAAACAGTAAACATCCGTCATCTTCTCATCTCTGGGTCAATGCGTGTAAAGATTTTGGACATCGTCTTGGACACTTTTAATGCTACCAAACAGTTAGCTACAATTATAAATGGCCCATGTCTTGAGGTAGTTCATTATGCTGTGATTTACCTTCTGTGTGTGATTTGATTAGACACGAATCACAAGACTACTCAACCAATCCACATAGACAAGAAAAAAAAAATGAGTGACTGCAGGTTGAAGGACAGTAATAGAGTAAAAGTACTGATACAGCAATAAAAATGAACTCAATGGAAAATAAATGTACACATTTTTAAAAACTACTCAGTTACAGTAGTTTGAGTATTTGTAATTTGTTACTTCACACCACTGCATATGCTGGATAACTTGGTGGTTCATTCCGTTGTGGCGACCCCAGATTAATAAAGGGACTAAGCCAAAAAGAAATCAAATGAATGAATGTCTGAATGAATGAGTGCTTGTAACCTAGTTTGACTTGATAGTTTGTGCAGTGCTCCTGTCCATCTGAATCAGTGTCCTGGCTCGACCCATCCTTTCAGTCTGCTAGAAATATAAATCTCAACACGGCTTTTCACTTGCTGATAATCTCCACAGGAGTCTTTCCTCCTCAACACATTTTAACTTCAATCAGAAATACCGCTTTTCGTTTTCCTCATCTTTGATGTGGCAGCAATGTCCTTAGTTGACTCCTAAATCTTTAGAAGGACAGTGTGTTTATTTACTTAAAACCTGAAGGCTCTATCATGATATTGTGATCTGATTTCATCACGCGATACGTCTATTTGTGGTCGCAGATGTTCCTCTAAGACTGACCTTCAGCTTCAATCATTATGATGATCTAATTTCCAGTGGCTGCCAGCATGTGAGGGGTTTATCAAATTGGGTTGGTATACAGTGGGGGAAATAAGTATTGATGTTTTTTTTTTTTTTTTTTTCTAGGAATAATCTATCAAATCTGATCTTTGTTTTGAGATTTCTACTGGATTTAGTCAGGTGATTGGCTGGGCCATTCTACAGCTTGATTTTCTTTCTCTGAAACCATTTGAGAGTTTCCTTGGCTGTGTTTTGGATCATTGCTTTGCTGAAATGTCCACCCTGGTTTCATCTTCATCATCCTGGTTCAGTGGTGTAAAGTAACAAATTACAAATACTCAAACTACTGTAATTAAGTAGTTTTTCTCAGAAATTGTACTTTATTGAGTTGAATTGTACTTTTATTTCCCTTGATTACACTTTTAGTGCAGCATTGGTATGTTTACTCCACTACTTTCCTTCAATCTGCAGTCACTACTTTATTTTTTCTTGTCTATGGGGATTAGAAAAATCAGTCCTGTGATTTCTGTCCAATCAAACTGCATACAGAAGGTAAATCACATCATAATGAACTACCTCAAGACATGGCCCTTTATAATTGCAGTGAAGACTCGTCTGTCCCTGGAGTCTCATGCTCTCCACTTTTCCATGACCACCACAGCAGCTGCTCAGGATACGGCCTGGTCCAGGATTATGGATTATCATCTCTTCGCATGTTTTGGATCGCATCAGTGGCTCTGCATAATCTCTGTGGTCCTCGGGATGAGTATCCCCTGGTGAAAATAGAAAATAATGAGAATATTTAGCGTAGCTGCTGTTAATAGTGTATTTAAACCAGATGCAAAAACGTGCGTGGAGCACATTCATGCATCATACTGCTATACATTGAGTGTATGCCTTACTAAAAAGATTTCTTTAATCTAGTTTTGTACTGCAAGAGTGTGTCTGAGCCTCGGACATTATCAGGAAGGCTATTCCAGAGTTTAGGAGCCATAAATGCTAGTCTAGGTACTACCAGGAGCCCTGAGTTTTGAGATCTTAAAGAGCGGGTTGGATTGTAGCGAGATATGTGGTTGGTTAGACAAACAGGAGCTAGATTATTCAAAGCTTTATGACGGATGTTTACTATATGATGACCGAAATGGCCTTAAACACCCAGCATTCACAAGACGTCAACATGACATCAGATAAACGCTGTACCCCAATGTCATGGGAAGGTTGCATTTTGACGTCAGAACCCAACGTCAGGTCAATGTCCAACGTCCAACCTAAAATCAACCAAATATCAATGTCTAATGATGTTACAGTTTGACATTGGAGGTTAGCACTGCGACATCGTTTGCTTTTGGTTGTCATACCTGACGAATAAATGTTAGTATTTGAAGTCAATATGATTGGTTTAAGCTCGACGCTGGATTTTGCTTACTTACCAAAGCAACCAAAAATCAACCAAATATCAACGTCATTTGACGTCTTTATTAAACATCAAAATGATGTTGTCCTTAGACGCTGGCTAGACATTTTGTTCACCTGACATCACGACCTAAATCTAACCTAACATCTTATGATGATGTGTGCCTGCTGGGCAATAACTAAATGCATTACAGAATGTTACATCTACACACATCCACTACATGTAAATGCATCAGCTTTTTACAGCATAATATTCACTACTCGCTACTTTTGAATACTTTTGAAAAGGCTACTTTTTACTCATACTTTGAGTAATATTTGCAACAGATACTTTTACTACATTTCTAGGCAAGTAATGGCACTTACGAAGCCTTTAACTACTGAGAAATTTCAACTGCGGTCTGGGCTTTCCATGCCTTTGAACACCTCCCTTTCTTCATGTGTTTAATACTTTTTTCCTGTGTCATTTTATTTTATGATGCTTAACTTAATTTGTAAGCCAAGTAGTTTTGTTTTCTTTGCATATGTGGATTTATTTAGTTGTTACCAGAAAAACAGTGACATGTTTAATACTTATTTCCCCCACTGCATCTGCGAAGAAGCATTTCAAAACCCTTTTTTAGTATTTCCTTTGGCTGGCACTTCACAGTTTTGCCATGCACATACAGCTGAAGCCCTATTGTTTGTTTTGAAGGAGAATCTGTGCAGTCGGCTGAAATATCATCCAGGCTCTACTTCTAATGACACAGCACTTCAGAGAGCTGTTATACTGTGACCTCACTATCACGGTGTAAGTGAGATGGAATATTAATGGTGGTGTACCATCTTTGTTTTCAGCCCTTTTCCCACAGTAGAGTAGTTGCGAAGGCTTCTGCCAATGTTTGTGTTTTGTTTGTGACGTCTGTTGAAGATGTAATGTGCAGATAATCAGTTGTGTAAACATGGTATTGAACATGACGTGCACAGAGTTGATGCCAAGAAAAAAAGTTGAAATTAAATTCCAATCCTTAATTACCTAATATATTTTGTATTGGACATGATTTTTGGTGAAATAACTGTTATGGTAGCGGTAGGACAAAGCTTTGACATTTGCTGTACATTTGACAAAGGTTTCAAATGTAAAAAAGAAATGCATTGTTTATAATGACCAGAAGCACTTCAAAAATTATTTCCGCTGTTTGTTCAAGCTACTTATTTGAAATGAGCTAAATCAACACAATTCTTAAGGGTTTTTTGGGGACAACTTAATCCTTTTAGGTTCAATCCACTTCAATTTGTAAAAACATTTTCATTAACTTAATCAATTTCTGTTGGAACAACATGAATGAATTGTGTGGAACCCAGCATTTTAACAGTGAGTGATTTAGTTGAATAAAACTGGTTTGCACAAGCTTTGTTTGGCAAAAGTATTTTTGGTAAAAAGTACTATATTTAAAAATACACTGAAAATCAATGGAAACCACCTGTCAATGTCATAGAAACCATCCAAACTGCCCAACAAGCATTTACAGTATTTTGTTTAATCGAAGACTAATAGACATCTAAGCATAGATATCTTTACTAAAACAATCTGATAATAACAAAATCTAATAATAGTCTAACAACAGACATCTAACAATAGTCCAACTAGTCATCAAAACGACAGGAATGGATGAATACACATATGTAGTCCATCCAGTCTGTCTATTTATTGACTGGTCTATTTTTTTACTATTTTTATACATGTATTAGATTTCGACTGACAGGCCAAATTTAGCTTTGCTTTAGCCATGACGTCTATGTTTAGACATCTATTAGATATCTGTTAAAAAAAATTGCATGGTGGATACTTAGCATCCATTTAGATTATAAGAAATGCTGCAGTATTTAAACCCAAATTGGGTAGAATACGGATTAACGCAAACATATGGATGAATTAGGTCCTATTTATTTAATTAAAATATTAACTCAGCAGTCAGGATAGTACCTAATACAACCATGATTGGGTTGAAATAACCCGACATTTTTGTCTGTAGCAATAATTTTGAGTGTAGCAACATCTCACAAATACTGAAATGAAATGTTCCAATTAAATCTTGTAAATGAATCTGATTTTTAAAAATATAAATACTGGCATTTAACAGATAGAGGACTATGCAGAATACCTTGGCGAGCACGTCAAGGCAAAAACTAGTGTGATTCTGTTATAAACGTTATTGTTCTGTTTTACTGTAAAAAGTTCATTATAAAATGTAAAACAAAATACAGTATTAGTTAATATAAAGCAATGTTTTCAAGTCATTTTTAAATATTATTAAATAAATTAGGAATTTACCCATGGCAACTATATTTACCTTCGGCCCACTAGGCTCAATCAAGTTTGGTTTCTGGCCCTTCATGAGGAAAAGTTTGGGCACCCCTGTCAAGGAAGATTGGGAAATGATTTGGCATTTTTGGAAGATGAATAAGGTCTCTGTGGTGAGACGCACAATAACAGTCTATTTATTTATGCATTATTATTATTGTTTTGATTATTATTTATATTTGTGCTTTTTCATTTATTTGTTTATTTATTAATTTTCCTTCGGCTTAGTCCCTTGTTCTGGGGTCTTCACAACGGAATGAACTGCCAACTACTGGCATATCTTTCCTCTCCAGCCGCAACCCAGTACTGGGAAACACACACACACACGCTCATACATTCATTCATTCATTTTCCTTTCGGCTTAATCTATTTATAAATCTTGGGTCGCCACAGCGGAACGAAACCCCCAACTTATCCAGCATAAGTTTTACGCAGCAGATGCCATGCCAGCTGCAACCCATCACTGGGAAACATTTTGGTTAAGCACAAATAGCGCACCTCATTGGGAAAAGCTAGTTAAATGATTCCCCACCCATTACCATTTGATTAACAAAGACAACATAACTAGAGCACAACTGACAGCAGCATGAATGGCGTAGCTCGTGAAGCGCATGACAATATGTTTTGGCACGATCGATCATCAACCCGGTTCATTCCAGTCTGATCAACACGTTTTTCTTTTTTCCCCCCACTACATATCAGATTTTGACTACTCTTCATCACGAGGAAGACAAGTAGAAATCATTAATAAGGCCCAATCCCAATTCTACCCCTTAGCCCTTTCCCCTACCCCTACCCCTCGTTTGGAGCGTTCACGTCAAGGGGTAGTGGTGTCCCAATTCTCTTTAGCTTGAAGGCATAGGGCTTAGGGCACGGGGTATACACCCCTTCGAACGAAGACTTTTCAGGACCACATTTAAAACGGAGGGGTACGAAAATTTTACATAGATGTATATGGCCTGTGCACAGTACAGTTCCGATCTTATTGCCACATTAGATCGTTATGATAACATAATATATGCCTTTAGTGATTTCTTGAAGATAAACACCAAAAATGGACACAACTGGAATAACTACAGCAGTTGTGATCATCTGATCTCATATGAAGCAAGAGATCGCAATGACATACTGTATGATGATGTGTGCAGGTGTTGAAGTGCTGTCCCAATTCTTAGGGGTAAGTTTTGAAACCCTTCCCCTTAACCCTCGGTTGTAGGAGCCAAGGGGAAATAGAATTGGGATTGGGCCTAAGTGTGTGTATTATGGAGGACTCAGATTCATAGAACTGGATTGGAGAGGTGTTATATCCAAATCATGCATGCAAGTTTTTAGAAGTTGCACATTAAAAATACCCCTAAATATACATTTTTAGTATTACTATATTAAATCCATTCATTTTCACTAGTTTTATTTGTATTTTTGTTTTCAAAAGTATGCATTAAATGTTTTTAAACAAGTAAAATCTTTGTAGACTAGAAATATATGCACTGTATATCATTTATTTAAAAAATGCAGGCAATACATTATAGATTAATTGTATTTAAAATATAAATTAATCTTATCTTTTTAATTAAGCTATAATTCAATCCAATTCATCTTTATTTGTATAGCGCTTTTACAATGTAGATTGTGTCAAAGCAGCTTCACATGCATTATAAAAAAATCAAAACAGTGTCAGTCCAGTTTTCAGTGTTGAAGTTCAGTTTAGTTCAGTTCAGTGTGGTGAACTATAGGGGTGCGGCCAGGTACAGTAGGGGCCCTACAAGACATTGTGCCCAGGGGCCTCTGTATTCTTAATCCGTGTCAATTGTTTTGTTTTGTTTTTAAGAAAAAAAGTTGAACAAAAAGTGCATGTACAGTATACAACTATATTTAGCTTTTTTGACACATTATTTAAAAATTAAATTTAAGAAAATCTAAGAATTATTTATTTAGTTTTGCTGTATTCAGAGATAAATTTGGTAAATCCTTAATTTTGAGCTCTGAAAAGTCATGTAAAATAAAAACAATAGCAATGCCACACTATAAAACCACAACCCCATTGCTCATGCTCATTGAGCAAGGTCATACACAACACAAAAACTGTGAAATGAGTGAGGAGGCATGTGGACAGAACACAATATCTAAAGTGATTTTAGGTTGCCAAAATCAAATTTATGCATATAAAACATATTTTCCCAACCACAAAATTATAGCTAGTCAAAATGGCGAGTGGCTTGTAATGTTGGAAATCTACTGGCCACAGTTTCTGGTGTTGAAAAATGTTAAAGTCAAGCCCTGCTTACAATAAATCACTTCACATGTCTTTTGGGAAATATGAAAACTGAATTTTCCTACTGAATAGCATACAAGCGGTTCTGTTTTTGTTTCAGTGCATGTTTTGCAGCTATTTCTTATTAGCTTACTTCATCCCTGTCCTCCTGTATGCTGATGGGATCAGCACATCACTGTCCACCAATCGCAGGGGATCTTGTGTTTCCCTGAGCTCATGCACTGACTCACCAATCACATGATTTAAAAAGAACTCCTCATCTGTTTTCGGCCCTCCCTTTCCTGCTTTTGCTCTCTCCGTTTCCAATAACACAGAGTCTGCTCTTCCGGGAAAGAGAGCGGGAGCAGAGATTGAGATGTGTGTGTGTGTGTGTATGTGTGTGTAACAGCGTCAATTCCCTCTTTTTCCTGCATGAGATCAGACTACATTTTGTGTTGCTGACCTCAGCGCTTGAAAAGTTGGTGGCATGAGCCAAGTGAGTCAAAGAGTGTGTGTTTGTGTGTGTGTGGACCTATTGTTTGCTTCATTGGATTGCTGCTATTATACTGTAGCTCATTATCACACGTTTGTTTTCCATTTATGGTCATTTGCTGCAGCACTTTGTGAAAAGATGACCAAACGGAGGGGCTTTCCAGCACAAAACACAAAGAATCTGCAAGGAGCGTGTGACATCAGAGTTGTTGGGAGCTGGCAGAAGCTGCCATCATGTGATGCTGAGTCAAGATGAGCTCATGAAAAACAAAGCACCTGACATGCACACACTCTATCTCTCCAGATGTTTGAACTTTATAGCCACATGCTGGGCTTGCTGAGCTTTTTCTTCACTTTTATGCTGATGTCATTTACTGGAAGGGGCAAAAGCTAGGGGTTAGTAATCTCTACTGCAGAATCAGACATTAGCAGCGTTATGGGAATGCATCAAATAATAGGAAATTCATTTGTGTACATTTGGACAAGGACCATTTTATTGATAGTTCCCATTTTTTATGTGATTCTTAATGATTAACCCAAGACAATTCAATAATATTGTTGCGTTAGTTTTTAATTATTTCAAGAAGATTGACAAACTGGTACATCAGGCATTTTTGATGGTCTTCTTTAGACCTATATTGCCCATAAGAAGCTTTGCTTCTGCATTTCAACTCCCTGTCATTAAAATTTTAATAAGAAATTGTCTGCTTAATGTCTGTGAACACTGTAATGTCTAATGTATGAATTAGTTGCAAAAGTACTTATAATTAGAATGTCCCAATGCAACCATGAACGTATTCATTCATTTTTATTATTTATTTGTTTTTTTATTCCTTGCTTGTTTGTAGAAACCAATGTATATAAAACAATATAATAATAATAATAATAATAATAATAATAATAATAATAATAATAATTCCTTACATTTATATAGCACATTTCTAGACACTCAAAGCTCTTGACACAAAGGGGGATCTCCTCATGCTCCAGTGTGCAGCATCCACCTGGATGACTCGACAGCAGCCATAATGCACCAGACCACACACAGGAAACAGAGTGATTAAGGTTAGGAGGCCATGATAGATAGTGGCCAATGGGCAGATTTGGCCAGGATGCCGGGGTTAAACCCCTACTCTTTTTTGAAGAACATACTGGGATTATTAACGACCACAGGGAGTCAGGACTTCGGTTTAACGTCTCATCTGAGCAGTATAGAGTCCCCTTCACTATACTGGGGCATTGGGTCCCACACAGACCACAGGTTGAGCACCCCCGTTGGCCTCACTTCCAGCAGCAACCTAGTTTTTCCCCATGTGGTCTCCCATGTGGCTGGGCCCAGCCCTGCTTGGCTTCAGTGCGCGACCATGCAGCGACCAGACTGGACATAGATAATTACTCTTAGTAGACTGTCTACTTGTTGATACTGACATTCAACAGACATTTTACTGACTATAAGAAACTTTTCAAGTACATGTTAACTTTCACTAACCCTAACCCCAACTACAACCTAACTGTCTACTTATAATCTAAAGCATTCATCCATTCATTTATTTTCCTTCGGCTTAGTCCCTTTATTCATCAGGGGTCACCACAGTGGAATGAACCACCAACTTGTCCAGCATATGTTTTACGCAGCGGATGCCCTTCCAGCTGCAATCCAGTACTGGGAAACATCCATACACTTTTTACATTTACACACACTCATACACTACAACCAATTTTGTTTATTCAATTCACCTATAGCGCATGTCTTTGGATTAGGGGGAAACTGGAGCACCCGGAGGAAACCCATGTAAACACGGGGAGAACATGCAAACTCCACACAGAAATGCCAACTGACCCAGCTGGGACTTGAACCAGTGAACTTCTTGACCTATCATAAAGCAAAATAGATTAAAGATATTGTTATATATTTTCTTGCCATGTTGCAAAAAGAACGTTGGTCATTGAATTAGTTCACGAATTAACTAGGTCATTGAATTAGTTCACGGTTACATGAAAAGTATGCTGTTATGTAAAAATGTAAAAGATGAGGAAGTGATGAAACTATGCAAATAATGCAAGTCAAGAGGGAAGAAGAAGCCGACTTTTATTCTGTTGCATTTTTAAAATACTAAGAATAGTACATATGACATAATTAGACATATTTGCATATTTAGTTATCATCGCCTTTAATATTTTGAAAAGTTTCAGAAAATGTAACCACTGACATGCACAGTAGGAAATCAAATAGTATAGAAGTAAATGGTTACAGGTTTCTAGCAATTTCCGATATACAGTTGAAGTCAAAATGATTAGTCTTCCTGGGAATTTCTTTTTTAAATATTTCCCAAATGATGCTTAACAGAGTAAGACATTTTTCACAGTATTTCCTAAAATATTTTTCTTCTGGATAATGTCTGATTTATTTTATTTTGGCTAGAATAAAATTAGTTTTTAAATTTTTGAAAGTCAATATAAACTCCCTTATGTATTTTTTTTATTTTATTTTTTTATTTTTTGCAATTGTCTACAGATCAAACCATCATTCTACAAAGATTTACCTAATTACCCCAACTTGCCTATAGTTAACCTAATGGGCTATATGCACAGCTAGTGATTTTCAGCCAATGATGAACTTCCGGTGAAAGCTTGATGTCACTATTTTCACTTTCATAAGGTTCCTTTTACAGCATTGATGTTGTAATGTAATTAGAATGCATTCAGTTAAATAGACGTAGGCATCTGTTTGGTTGCTGAAGTGCAAAAGGGGACGAAAGACTGTTTAAATTAGCCACAGATGAGTGCAGAAATTCCATTGAAAATACTGAGGTAAAATTAATTTCCATATTTTAAAGACCTGGCGTGGAAGTTATTGCAGTTTCTTGTTTGGTCTGATACCCACGTTATATATCTTATCTCAGCCAGGCAGTGAAGATCGCTGTTTATTAAAGAAAACTGATCTTAAAGTGGCGATTTTGTATGGGATGACAATTAACCGAAAGCTCTGGTGCTGGCTGACTGAATTTAAAAGTCTGTATAGATATACCCCATTAAACTAGTCAAGCCATTGAATTGCACAAAAATATCTAAAATATCATGCACTGTGTTCAAGATAAAATAAATCAGGGTAACACTTCAATGGTGCATTTGAATATTAGACTGTCTACTTAATATCTGTTGATACTGACATTCAACAGACATTTAACTGACTATAAGAAACTTTGCAAGTACATGTCAACTTACACTAACCCTAACCCCACCCTAACAGTCTACTTATAATCTAATGAGAATTAGTTGCAATGTTACTTAAATTCAACTAACAGATCATCGAAATAAAGTGTGACCGTTAATAATTCTGACCACTGTATATTATCTTTTATGTTCAACAAAAGTCAAATGATAATCATTTTTTGGGTGAATTACCCCTTCAAGAACTCGTGCTTTGAAGAAATGACAGAACTGCTGCAAACGGGTGATGAAACTTCCTCTTTCTTTGAAACAAACACTTCTAGAGGAGTTTGCGATATCCTTTTTTTTCTACTCATGATAGACATGTGGACCCAGAGACACACATATCCACTGCTTCCTGTATTGGAAAGTAAGCCAGTGTCACAAGAGAGATAGCAGACCAGTCACGGTGACATTGCTAATTTAAGTCATTGTGAACTCCATGTGTATAATGTCACTCTGCCCAGATTCACAGTGTGTGTGTGTGTGTGTGTGTGTGTGTGTGTGTGTGTGTGTGTGTGACAGTCACAAATCACATGCATGCTCACGGTGCAGTCTTGTGCTTGAATAATTCACACTGTAGGGATGAACCGAGCACCTGATGTCGGTTGAATACATTTGAATACATCCAGTCTCAGGAACATCCTTTCATGAATGAGCTTAGAGATAGTAGTGGGGTGTACAAAACATCCTAGATTCAAGAAGAACCAGCACCTAGGGTGTTCTAGTACAAAACAGGATTGTCTGCTATTCATCCGATTCATTTTCTGAGACAGGTTGAAATTTAAAAGCGGTGAACAGCAACACATTCAAATCAGCGACCTGCATGCTCAGAAACAGACATGCTTCTAAAATCTACAACCCCACATTTGAAAACATTCGAACAGTATGAAATAGAAAATAGAAAAAGAAAGTAGTGATTTCTACATTTACTTTCACATGTATTTCATTGTAGACAATACATCCAACAATATTTAATGTGTTCCTCGTGATTTAAACACATATTCCAATTTCAGTTCCTGCAAACGCATTTCAAAAAAGTTGCATCAGTAAAGCATTTACCACTTTATAATATTGTCATTCCTTTTCACAACCCTTACGTTTCAAGAGTTCACACTTGGCTGATTATTGATTATAAAGCTTGTTCGGCATGTCCCAGAAGATAGCTCTAAGCTCATAAGATCCTCGAGCCCGGGGCTTCCTCCTGTTTTCAAGGCGATAGGGGAGTTTGAGCTCAGGTAGATGTCGAGAACTCCCCTGCTGTAGTAGCTAATGAACAGATAGTGATTGCTCTTAAGAGATAACCACTTACTAGGAGCATGTCTGTGGTGCCGATTTGGATTAGTCCTTTAACTTAAATTGCATGTTTTTGGACGGTGGGATGAACCCGGGGGAAACCCACATGAGCACAGGGAGAACGTGTAAGCTCCGCACAGAAACATCAGCTGGCTTCGTAATGACTAGAACCAGTGAACCAGTGAACCAGTGAACCAGGCAAAAGTGCTAACCACTGGGCCACCATGCCACCGATCTAGGAAAGGAGGAGGAGTAGGCGTGGAAATGAAGATGTTTTAAGCCTTATAAATACACTCTGGACCACCTCTTTAATTAATTCACACCAACACATAGAAAACTGATCAAAATAAGCATATTTGGCATGCTGTCCAGACGGAGGGCTCTGACGCCGAGAAGATGTCTGAGCTCGGAGTGTTCTCTCCATCAAGAGAGACAGAGAGGAATACAAGTTTAGGGTCTACCCTGATCCCAGTAAGCTCCCCTTCCCCGTGCTTACAGTAAAATGGATTTGGTTAAAGGTGTGTGAGTTGGGGTGGAGGAGGAATGTAAAGTCGATGTGATGACCGAGGCCCTGTTTACACTAATACGTTTTATTTTTAAAACACATAAGTTTTGGTACAGTTATGCTTTCCGTCCACACTTCCCCCAGTATTTTAAAAACGCTAAGGAGGCCATTTTCATATTAAAACGCTGCTGCTCCGTGTCAGTGTTGATGGGGGAAAACGGAGACATCTGAAAAGGGAGGCGTGGCTGTCCCATTTTCAATATAAGAGTCCCACATATAGTAACTACAACACAAGCTTAGATAAACTTAAGAATAAGGGGAAAATTATCAGTGTAATCTCTCTAAAAATTGCCAATCAAATGCTGCCAAAGGCAGGCATATTAATGATCCTGTGTGGATCGCCAAAGTTGGTGTTTTGTATTGATTGGCCTGTTTTCACCAGGATTTTACACTTGCAGAATTTACATGAAAACAATGGTGTTTGGGGCTCACGGTGTGTCAATTTTACAGCCCCACTGGCATACAATATCAGAGACTGTGAGAAACAAAAAATTGTCATAAGAGAATCTTTTGAATGCAGGTTAACATTGTGTCAGGGTTCTGACACTCTGGTCTTGTTAATTGTTGTTTTAGTGGCAGAGCCCAGACACTAGTCCTGTCATGTCTTGTGTTGTGCTCGACTTGAGTTTTCTCGGGTCAAACACTACTTTTTTTGTCATTGTGTGTGTCTCTGTATAAGTGCCAATTGTGAGCGCACTTGAACCTTGCGTGTTCCTGCTAGATGCTGGCACGTCAGGTTTGGGCGTGTTTGCGATTGTGCGCTCTCGTCCTGGTGTTTCTTGTTCATCTGTCTGCAGCGTGGTGTTTATTCTCAGCGTTTCAATCTAGTTGGTTTCGGTTTTGGTTGGCGGTGGGAATCAAACATGCCCGCTGCGTGTGTGAGTGCACGGTGAGTGTTTTCATTCATTGTGTACTCATGTCTCGCGTTCAGTCCTCTGCTGGTGTTGTGTTTAACGCGTTTACATGCATCTTGTGCTTCAGTGTTGTCATGAACATTAATGAGTTCTAGTCTCATTTCAAGTGAGCACATGGCTCGTGGTGTTTTCTTGTGTCATGTGCTCTCCCGTCTATTGTCTAGTCCCACCCTCCTCGTTAACCCAGTATCATGTTCTTCTGTTTGTTTGTTAATTATTTCTGCCTATATTCTCCTCATGTCTGCTGTCCTGTGCCAGTCGTATCTTACCTTGTCCTCTCTGTCCAGCCCTGATCCCTGCCAGCCTGGCCAGTCTAGTTTGTTTTGATTGTTTTTTGTTTTATTAATGTTTTTCCTTTTAGGGTAGTTTATTTTGCTGATTATTTTATTTGTACTATTAATAAATACCCATTTACCCTGCACATGAGTCCTTGCTTCTTTTCCCCATCGACCAAACCGTGACACATTGGGTGCAAATAAGGTTAGTTTGTTCCTGCAATGAAGCACCACTTTCTTCCATAACCCAATTGTTGGCTTTTTCTACTTCCGAGTAATGAGGCTCATTGGATTTGGTGGTGTAAGCATGCTAAACCCCATCAACAAACAGGTGTGGCTGCAACTGTAAATTGGACCTCAATCTGTCTTCACCCAGTTTGCCCCCAAAATAATGGCTTTATCTCTTATCTCCACCCTCTTTACACACAGTCATGGCCATGTGTGCACAGAGTAAAGTGTGCAAAAATGTATGACCTGAGTGATCTCTCAAAAATGACCCAATGATAATATGTGTGTTGTCGTGTCCTACCCAGCCACTCCTTGCATGCCATTCTGCACCGATACCAGCACATGTCTTTCCTTTCCATAATAGAGACATTATGAAGTGATATCCTGTTCTTAGAGCTGATTGTTGAACTAAAAATGTAGGAGGGAATGTCCTATCAAAGACCAGGTAGTTCATTCAAGGACAACAATTATAGCAGTACAACATACTCAGTACAGTTTTGCACAACATGTACAGTTTTCCTGATCCAGTATGAACCTTCCCTTTAATCCGAAACAAGGTTCAGGAGGGTGAGCGCAGTGCACAGAGAGTATCCCAGGCTAATAGAGGCATGTGCTTCCTTACGCAACGCTGGCAAATCTCCAAACGGCCATGTGCTGGAGTTGTTGGGGCCATAGATCAAGTTTAGATATACACTTGTCCTGCAGTGTATGCAATCTGTGTGAGCGAGCGCTTTATGGATGCGTGTGTGTTTATATGTGTGATTGAACAGTGTCTCAAGATAGGGGAGATTTCTAGGAATCGGTGTGGTAGTACTGTGAACCATTGCACGGTTTTACCTGGAAAAGGTTTCTGTGGGAAAGGCATGTCCAAACACCTTTTCCCTGATATATTGTACCTGTTCATCAGGGCAGACAATTTATCAAACATTTTAAAAAGCAGTTTTAAGGTACTGAACTTGAGATACAAGCAAAGTTTGTTTGACTGATGTGTTTTTTTTTTACTATTCCATTGTTTTCTCCAATGGCCTGGAAAGATAATCTCAACCGGTAACTCTAATAATAGTTTCTGCTGTGCAAACACCTAAAGAAAAGGTCACCAACTGTCTGCGCTAGTCATTTTTAGCTGAGACCAGATTGATTTTGTGTTTACATTGTCGTGGCTATTGTTTTATAATGACACAGTGTTCTTGTAGTTCTGCAGGGGCGGATCTAGGGGTGAGACCACAGCGGCACTGGCCCCCGTTTAAATCATTAGTTCTTAGTTCTAAATTAGTCATTGCTAATTCATATCAAAGCTCGGACATGAAGTGAAGTTTATTTATGAGCTAATTTCGAGAGGATCACATGCTTATGATTGCTTGCAACTGGTCCTGCATTATTCAAATCATGATTCACCAATCAGACGATTCCTTGGCCACTATAAATACCCTAAGTTCCATATCATATTTATGACAAACATCCTGCGTCTAAAAAATTGTGTTTTTTTACATAGCTGCATCATGCATGACATTTACCACATGATAGCTGTGCATCAGGATTGAACACACTTGAACATATTCGTCATAGTCAAAGATTAAGCCAGAATACAGAGTTAAAGTTATTTTAATTTGGCGAGATAATATCCACAATATTCTGTTTATGCAAAACCTGCATAAAGAACAAAGTGAACTAACTGACAATTTATTTAATTAAAGGGATAGTTCACTGAAAATTACTCCAATTTAATCTGCTTTTTGCAGATGTAAAATAATTTGCCCCCTCTGATTTATTTTTTCTTTTTTAAATATTTCCAAAATGATGTTTAACAGAGCAAGGAAATTTTCCCAGTATGTCTGATAATATTTTTTCTTCTGAAGAAAGTCTTATTTGTTTTGTTTCGGCTGGAATAAAAGCATTTCTAAATTTTTTAAAGACAATTTTAAGGTCAAAATTATTATCCCTATTAAGCAATTTTTCGATATTATTTACTGTCATCATGGAACTCTTGACCTGACATTAATCTTTAATGTCGCTGCTAAAATGGACAGCATCCAAAACATCTGCTGTACAATGTCGTCCTCCATGTTAGCTGAATTGGTCACATGACTACGTCACATGACTAAAATGCATTATAGTTTTCGAAAGCCTCTGTTTTCACATTCCACAATGCAACACGGAAGCTTCATTTTTTAATGTATCCATGTTTGGAAAACTCCTGAGTGTGGACAAAAAGCAGCAACGCAGAGAAATAATGTCATGGAATTTTGGTCACCTGACATCACAATCTAAATCTAACCTAATATTAACGTCTTTGTTTATCAACGACGTTGTGTGCCTGCTAAGCAATAACTAAATGCACTACAGATGGTTATGTTTACACACATCCGCAAATGACATGTAAATGCATCAGCTTTTTACAGCATAATACTCACTACTCTTGAGTACTTTTAAAAGGGCTACTTTTTACTCATACTTTGAGTAATATTTACAACAGATACCTTTAGTCTACTTGCGCTACTTTTTTAGGCAAGCAATATTACTTTGACTTGAGTAGGATTTTTCAGTACTCGTTTAACCTCTGGTTAAAATTAGTTATATTTTGCAAACGCAATATTGTGTTTTTACTGTATTTGAAACGTTTTATTTTAAATGATTTGAGGCTATTGGCTCGCTTGATTGATTTATTTAATTCTATCTTTGTGGAACAGAGGTCTGGCTGCACTGATTATATGCTTTTATCTAGCGCCTGTAAATGAGGCCAGTCGAGCATTGGCACAATTACATGCATTTAGCACAGACACGCTCACAACCTCTCTTAAACTTTCCTGCACTCAAACCAACCCTTCCGTCTTGGTCAGTTTGACACACGTACAGACATGCCTTGTAGTCCTATTCTTGTGATAATCTGAAAGCCTCGAGCGCTTTGATCTTTTCAAAATATTCTTTCTGTTCATTCAGCCCTCGTACTGAAATCACCCCAAACTCTGGCATAACCCTGCAGGAGATCTGACCACTCCAGTTCTTGCACTCATCTAAGAGGTGATATGAGGATTTCGGACTCTTTTCTTTTCTCTGCAGGAAGCATGCTGTCCCTTTCTTCTGCTCTCTTTATCCACTGGGGAAGAATACGAGAAGCTTTTTCACAGCATGTGCTGCTAATTGGTTGGTACATCCAGTACAGATGGAGCAGAATGGGAGAGACAGCTTTCCAAGTACAGTATTTGAAAATGAATACACACTACACCACCCTAGTGTAGACGATAAAACTCTCTTTAATTGTTTCAACTAAAAAGTGTACTTAAATGTACAAGTATACTGTAACATCATGTCAACATGCGGCACCACGACTCAGAATAAAAGGTATCTTTTCCATGTTAAAAGGAGTTTTTGTCCTAGCCATCTGCGACAGTGACCTGCAAATTGTTTTTATTACTTTTTATTTCTGTGACTTTCCTGCAGAACAACAACATATACTGCTATGACAAAGATCTCCCTTAGGTACTGATTATGTGCTTTATCTAGTGTCAAATGCTACAGTACCGAGTTTAATAACCGTTTTACGTGACATTTATTGCCATACTACTGAAAGCAGCGGCAGAAACTTTATCTCAGATCATGTCATGTCACGTTTGGTGAAGACAGACAAATTGTTTTTCACTAGAATGTTAACATTAAGGTAGATGAGCTACAGCAGCAGAAGACCACACTGGATGCCACACCTGTCAGCTAAGAACAGCATGAAAACAACATGAAAGCATGGATCCATCCTGCCTTGTATAAACTGTTCAGGCTGCTGCTGGTGGTGTAATGGTGTTGAGGATATATTCTTGGCACGCTTTGGGGCCCATTAGTACCAATTCAGCATCGTGTTCATGCCACAGCCTACCTGAGTATTGTTGCTGACCATGTCCATCCCGTTATGACCACAGTATCTTCTGATGGCTACTTCCAGCAGGATAATGCGCCATGTCATAAAGCTCAAATCATCTGACATTGGTTTCTTTTTGAGTTCACTGTACTCAAATGGCCTTCTCAGTCACCAAAACTCAATCCAACAGAGCACCTTTGGGATGTGGTGGAACAGGGGATTCACATCATGGATGTGCAGCTGACAAATCTGCAGCAACATCAATATTGACCAAATTCTCTAAGGAATATTTCTAGTACCTTGTTGAATCTATGCTACGAAGCATTAAGGCAGTTCTGAAGGTAAAACTGGGTACACCCAGTACTTGTAAGGTGTACCTAATAAAGTGGCCGGTAAATGTATTTCTAAGTGCATTCAGATACTTTAAAAGTAGACTGTAGAGTGTTTTAGGTATACTAATAGCACATTTGAATAAACTCATTTTTCGTAAGGGTTATTTCAATATAACGATTTAGGTGTATGACTGCCTGTATTCGGTGTATAATTGCAGTAGGGCCATATTAAAATACTTTTGCACAGTCAGATCTTGAGAAATTAACTTGTGTAATTATACACTCTATTTAAAGTCTTTCACACCCATAATCAAAATCCCTGCACCCATTTTGCAGTTCTCATCTGTTCATAATGACTGCTTGTGTGCCCACTTCCTTACATATCTGCACACTGCAAACCTCATTCAATATCAACATTTCAGCGGTGTCTGCACTAACTGAGCTTGTTTTATTTCCTTTTGTGAATGTCCTGGTGTGTATCTAAGGGGACAGTCTCTACACGACTTTTATTTGTTGTTGTTTGCAGGTCACTTTGGGTTACATGAAACGGACAGGTGAGGGATTTCACCTGACTTGTGCTCTCTGGCATTAGGTGACACTGTGCTGCTGTTGCCCAGTGTGAGCACTGTTTGGGTCACCTTGGTTCCTGTGGGATCAGTTTACTAAAGAATTGTGCATCAGTGAAGGAAGACAATTAGACAATGCAATATAGAGTATTTATATGTAAAATGAATGAATGAATAAACATATGAATATATGATAATAATTGCATCTGTAGGAAGGCATAGAACTATGCAAAATATCTGTGTATATTTCAGAATATACTGCATACATACTAATAAGAAAAAAACTACAATAGAATTTGTAAAATATAGGCAATATTAAAAAATATACATAATTATATAATTATATAATTATGTATATATATATATATATATATATATAATTATATAATTATATAATTATGTATATTTTTTAATA
>CAIGQQ010017350.1:1491-18051 GCA_903798035.1 Danio albolineatus | reverse complement strand
GAAACACTATGAAATCCACTCTGAACACCTTCAAAGCTATAGCAATGTCTTGATTTCAATCTCAACACCCTAGCAATGCTGTAGCATCTACATAGAACACCCTAGCAACCACATATAAATGCAATAAAGCCTCTCAGGACTTAAAATCTGTAGCAATGCCCTGACAACAATTAAACATAGTGGTAATGTTCTAGAAACCAGCCTGAACACTATAACAATCTGAAAGCAACATCCTAGCAATGCTGTAGCAACTAGCTAGAACACCCTAGCAATTCAATTCAATTCAATTCACCTTTATTTGTATAGCGCTTTTACAATGTGGATTGTGTCAAAGCAGCTTCACATAGAAGGTTATAGTAAATTGAAAATGTCAGTTTAGTTATTAGCTATTAAATTATTAGCTAGTATATAGCTGAGTTCAGGTCAGTTCAGTGTTGTTTAATATTCACTACTTAGAGTCCAAACACTGAAGAGTAATCCATCGGTGCGCAGCTCTAGCTGCAGTCTAGTCGCTGGAGGCTGGAGAACTCGAGACTCGTCTGTCCTTGGAGGGTCACGGGAATCCGTCTCTTGCTTGCTACTCCGCCAAGCAGCTGCTCAGGATACAGCCTGGTCCAGGGTTAAGGAGCCTTGGGATCGTCTCGTCACGGGTCTTGGATCGCATCCGTGGCGCTGCATAGTCTCTGGGGGCCTCGGGAAGAGTATCCCCAGTTGGAATAGAGAACAAAGAAAATAATTAGCGTAGCAGCAGTTCATAGTGTATATAAAGGGGATGCGTGGAGCACATTCGTGCATCATACCGCTAAGTGATGTATTGAGTGTATGCTTTACTAAAAAGATAGGTCTTTAATCTAGTTTTGAACTGTGAGAGTGAGTCTGAGCCCCGGACATTGTCAGGAAGGCTATTCCAGAGTTTAGGAGCCATAAATGAGAAGGCTCGACCCCCTTTATTTGATTTTGCTATTCTGGGTACTACTAGAAGCCCTGAGTTTTGAGATCTTAGAGAGCGGGTTGGATTGTAGCGAGACAGAAGGTTGGTTAGATAAACAGGAGCTAGATTATTTAATGCTTTATATGTAAGAAGTAATATTTTGAACTCAATACGAAACTTAACAGGCAGCCAGTGTAACGAGGATAAAATTGGGGTGATATGATCATATTTTCTAGACCTGGTAAGAACTCTGGCGGCTGCATTTTGTACTAGCTGAAGTTTGTTAATAGAGGAGGCTGGGCAACCAGCGAGCAGAGCATTACAGTAATCCAGCCTGGAAGTCATAAAAGCATGAACTAGCTTTTCTGCATCTGAGATGGATAGCATACTTCGTAGCTTAGCAATATTTCTCAGATGAAAGAATGCAGTTTTTGTGATATGGGAGATATGGCTTTCAAAAGTTAAATTGCTGTCTAATATGACACCCAGATCTTTAACAGTAGAGCTAATGCTAACTCTGCATCCCTCTAGTTGCAGGTCGAGTTGTGCGATCTGCTGTGTACAGGATTTAGGTCCTATAAGTAAAAGTTCAGTTTTGTCTGAGTTTAAGAGAAGGAAGTTGTTGGTCATCCAGTTTTTAACATCTTTAATACACTCAGTTAGTTTTGATAGTTTAGACGTCTCGTCAGGTTTAGTAGAAATATATAATTGAGTATCATCAGCATAACAGTGAAAGCTGATCCCGTGTCTTCTAATAATGTCTCCCAGGGGCAGCATGTATATTGTAAACAGCAAAGGTCCTAAAACTGATCCTTGAGGCACCCCATACTTAACTGGCCTGACTTGTGAAGGTTGTCCATTAATATTCACAAACCGGTAACGATTAGTTAAGTATGACTTGAACCATTGTAAAGCCGTTCCCTGGACACCTGTAGAGTTTAAGCGATTTATGAGGATATTGTGGTCAATTGTGTCAAATGCGGCACTAAGATCTAGCAGGACTAACAGCGAGATGCACCCTTGGTCAGCAGCTAATAGTAAATCGTTGGTTATTTTCACTAATGCAGTTTCTGTACTGTGATGAGGCCTGAAACCTGACTGGAACACCTCAAAAGCATTGTTCATCTGCAGAAAGGAGCATAATTGGGCAGAAACAACTTTTTCTAGTATTTTAGACATAAATGGAAGATTTGAAATAGGCCTATAATTAGCTAAGTTGCAGGGGTCCAGTTGTGGTTTCTTAATAATAGGCTTAATAACAGCGAGCTTGAAAGAGTTTGGAACATGTCCTAATGACAAAGAAGAGTTGATAACGTTAAGAAGAGGTTCTCCTATTACAGGTAGCAATTCTTTCAGTAATTTTGTTGGAATTGGGTCTAGCATACTCGTAGCTGGTTTAGAACTATTTATAATTTTGTCTAGCTCTTCCTGTTCTATGTTCTCGAAGCACTGTAGGCTAATTTGGTTCAGTGGAATGTTTACTGGATCTGAAGTATAAGGCTGTACAGAGATTTTAACATCTATTTTTTGTCTAAAGCCTTCTATTTTATCACTGAAAAAATTCATAAAGTCTTCGCTACTCATTTGCGGTGTGATATTTTGTTCCAGCGATGACCGATTGTTTGTTAATTTAGTAATGGTGTTGAATAGAAATCTAGGATTGTTATGGTTATTTTCTATCAGTTTACGGAGGTGCTCAGCCCTGGCGGATTTGAGGGCCATTTTTAGCAACCAGATAGAAAAACACTAAAACATCTCCGAACACCTTCAAATCTGTAAAAATGCCCTGACAACAATCAGAACACCATTGTAATGACCTAGAAACCTGCCTGAACACTATAGCAATCTTAAAGTAACACTAGCAATGCTGTAGCAACTAGCAGAACCCCCTAGCGACCATGTATAAATACAAAACACTCTCAGAACACCTTAAAACAGCAATAGCAATGTTTTAGAAACCACCCTCAACACTATAGCAATCCTAAAGCAACACCCTAGCAACACTGTAGTAGCTAGCTAGAACACCCTAGCAACCACATATGAAGAAGCACTCTAAAACCGCCTTCAAATCTGTAGCAATGCTCTGACACTCTGGTAATGTTCTAGAAATCAGTCTTAACACTGTAACAAGCTTACAGCAACATTCTAGCAACTAGCTTGAACACCCTGGCAACCTCTTAGAAACACAATAAAATCCACTTGGAACATTTAGAAAGCTTTAGCAATGCCTTGAAATCATTCACAACACCATAGCTACACTATAGCAACTAGCTAGAGTTGCCACCCTAGCAACCACTTGTAAAAACAATAAAGCCTCTCAGAACACCTCAAAACACCAAATATGTGTAGCAATGCCCTGACAACAATCAGAACACAATCGCAATGTTTTAGAAACCAGCCTGAACACTATAGCAATCCTAACGCAACACCCTAGCAATGCTGTAGCAACTAGCTAGAACAACCTAGCAACCACACAGAAACACACTAAAGCCATTCAGAACACCTTTAAATCTGTAGCAATGCCCTGACAACATCAGATCAGCCTGGTAATGTTCAAGAAACCAGCCTGAACACTATAGCAATCTTAACGCAACACCTAGCAAAGCTGTAGCAACTAGCTAGAACACCCTAGCAACCACATACTAGCAACACACTAAAGTGACTAAGAACACCTTCAAATCTGTAGCAATGCCCTGACAACAATCAGACCACCCTTGTAATGGTCTAGAAACCAGTCTGAGCAAAATAGCAATCTTAAAGTAAAACCCTAGCAATGCTGTAGCAACTACCTAGAACACCCTAGCAACCACATATAAATACAAAAGCCTCTCAGAACACCTTAAAACTCCAAAAAATGTGTAGCAAAGCCCTGACAACAACCAGAACACAACAGCAATGTTCAAGAAACCAGCCTGAACACAATAGCAATTTTAAAGCAACACCTAGCAACTAGCTAGAACACCCTAGCAACCAAATAGAAACACACTAAAATCATTCAGAACACCTTAAAATCTGTAGCAATGCCCTGACAACAGATCATCCAGGTGCACCCTGAACACCCTAGCAGCCAGATAGAAACACACTAAAACCACTTAGAACACCTTCAAATCTGTAAAAATGTCCTGACAACAACCAGAACACCTTTAATGACCTAGAAACCAGCTTGAACACTATAACAATCTTAAAGCAACACCCTAGCAACGCTGTAGCAACTAGCTAAACACCCTAGCAACATCATAGAATCACTCAAACAAAACATCCTAGCAATGATATAGCAATCTTATTCAGCCTAGAAAAAACATTCAGAACACATTGAAAGCGTGTAGCAATGCCTTTAAAACAATCAGAACACCCTAGCAACAATCTTGAACAAGCTCATAGCAACTCCCTGGCAACCACAATAACACCATAGCAGATTGTAGATATCTTTAACTTTAATTGTTCACTTTAAACTGCATTATTTCTGTCACAATCTCATGAACTGTCCTTCCCTCACATGACTCTGGGCTAAAATTAAAAGGCTAAACTACGTCCTACAATTGTGACTGTTGCCTTAGAAACCACGGCTGCTAATCTTGGTCATCATGTGAATTATTGTTGTATGTGTTGTTTCTGCGGTTACTGGACTAGTCAACAGTAGTATTGGAGAGACTGTATTGGTCTGTCTAGGGAAAACGCTGACTCAGAGATCCCACCAGAGGCCCACGGTTTACAGTCCTGCTCACCTCAATCCACTGCTCAAACCATGACCCATAATAGCCTGCAGTCTCTGCCAAGAGGGAACCCCACTGTAGTAAAACAATACCAACCGCCCCCTCCGTCAGTCAACCGTACTCAAACAATACGGTTGCCAGGGCTCTCTCCCATAGCAACCCACAAACCGTTGTGTCAGGCTGTCTGATAACAAACGGGGCTTTCTGAAGAAATATGCTAACATAAAGCCATTAAAGACTTCCAAAATCCAACCTTATGACGTAAAAACAGGATATTTGTCTATCTCCTTTATGTATTTCCATGGAGACAGACACAAGTATATTGAGGGAATGCTCCTCTGACTCGTACTGATTGCTTGGAATGAATTTATCAGATGAACTTCCTTTAAAAACAGAATGAGCCATTCCAGTGAAACCTGACATTTATGATTAGGCTCTGGAAATTTTTTTAGTTTAGTTTTTAGTTTTTAAAACATTTACACTACTTCACAAAAGTCTTGTCACCTCTTCAAGTTTTAGGAACAACAAATAGTAACTTGACTTCTAGTTAATCATTTGGTATCAGACGTGGCTTATATGAAAGGCAAAGGCCTCTACATTAAGCTTATTTTGCCTGAATAAAATATGATCATGCCTTGGTTTTTAATTATTTAAATAGGTCAGTATAAGATCTGACTTTGCTTAGACAAAAGTCTTGTCACTTTACACAAATCATGTACAGTATAGAATATAAAGTCATGATGCAGTGGAAAAAGAATTAATATTGTGTATGACTCCCATGAGCTTGGAGGACTGTATCCATCCATCTCTGCAATGACTCAACTAACATATTAATAAAGTCATCTGGAATGGCAAAGAAAGCCTTCTTGTTCATCAAGATTCTTTGGATTCATCTTCAATGCCTCCTTCCTTTTACCCCAGACCTGCTCAATAATGTTCATCTCTGGTGACTGGGCCTGCCAATCCTGGAGCACCTTGACCTTCTTTGCATTCAGGAACTTTGATATGGAGGCTGATGTATGAGAAGAAGCGCTATATCCTGCTATAGAATTTGCCCTCTCCTGTGGTTTGTAACGTAATTGGCAGCATAAATGTCTTGATACCTCATGCTGTTGATGTTGCCAACTATTCTGCAGATCTCTCGCATACTCCCAAACTGAATGTAACTCCAAACAATGATTTTCCATCACCAAACTTGACTGTTTTCTGTAAGAATCTTGGGTCCATACTGGTTCCAGTGGGTCCTCTGCAGTATTTGTGATGATTAGGGTGCAGTTCAACAGATGATTCATCGAGAAAAATCTACCTTCTGCCACTTTTCCAAATGATCAACTAGAAGTCAAGTTATTATTTGTTGCTCTTACAACTGAGATCAACCACAAGACTTTTGTCAGGTAGTGTACATCCCAATAAGCTGATCTGCTGCTTAAGAAATGCTTATTTTTTATCAGTATTAAAAATAGTGTAACATTTACAGGATTCTGAATTGCAAATAAATCAATTGTCTTTAATTTTTCTAATCAAAACGGGGATTGTTTGCTCAAAAATGAAAATATATTTCTATTTGTAAAACTATTTACTCACCCTCAAGGCTTTTCACAGCTTTATGAGTTTTGAGATATTTTGAAGAAAGTTAAAAACATGGGGGTGACATGGTGGCTCAGTGGTTAGCACTGTCGCCTCACAGCAGGAAGGTCACTGGTTCGAGTACTGGCTGGGTCAGTTGGCTAGTCAGTGTGGACTGTGCATGTTCTTCCCATATTCGTGTGAGCTTCCTCCGGGTGCTCGGTTTCCCCCACAGTTCAAAAACAATGCGATATAGGTGAACTGAATTAACTAAAGCCATAGTTTACCATATGAGTATGTATAGATGTTTCCCAGTACTGGGTTGCAGCCGTAAGGGCATCATCTGTGTAAAACATGCTGGATAAGATGCGGGTCATTCTGCTGTGGCGACTCCTGATGAATAAAGCGACTAAGCCGAAAAATAAAATGAATAAACATTTGTTACCACTGACTTCTGTAGAAGGCAAAACAAAATCTGTGGATGTAAATTGTGTTTTCAGCTTCCTTCAGATTATCTTATTGTGTGTTCAACAAAAGAAATAATCAAGTAAAGAGAGATTAAAAGATAACAGATGTTTCGTTTCAGTGTGAAATCCCAATTAAAAAACTCACAAACCAAAACCTGGACTTTATATTGACTGGACCACACCATTATCAATGATAGAGGGGTCACCCACACGTAAATACATTCCAACAACTTAATAAAATAAGTGTGTGCATGTGTGTTAATGCGTTCACTTGAATGGGTTAAATGGGCATTGCACAAATTTCAAGTATGGATCACCATACATGGCCACATGTCACGATTATCCTTTCCTTTACATTTCTCAAGAAGCCGTTCTCACATTTTCAATTTTAAAAAGTGGTAAACAATGCACAACTCTTTACGATTTATAAGAATGTCAAGAATTTGTTAGAAAAAATTGCAAACATTTGCTGTAACTGATCCAGCAGAGATGAAAATATCATTAGCACTGAGCAGCTGAGTTTACACGACTTCCTCTGCCGAAACAGTTCCATAATTTGGACTATGCCAAAAAAACAAACATTAGCCTCTAATAATAACCAGCTGCATTGAGATATAATTGGTAGCATGTGTGTGTGAAAGTCAGAGTATGTGCATATTGGAGAATAAGAGAAGAGACGGGACATTAGGCTCTTTGGGCGGCAGCCAGTAGCCTGTGAGGTACAGTACAGTACGTCTTGCTATTGGGAAGTGGCTATAAATATCAAGCAGAAGAAAAGCATAATAGCAAGAGAAGAGCTGCTTTGTATTCTAGAAGTGGGTGTGTTTGTTTTGATGTTGCTAGATACTCCTGTTCTCTATGGATGTCCCTTGATGCTAGTATGTAATTGGTTTCATGGTGCATGACTTAGCATTTCCTGCAATAAAAGATTCATATCCTTTGCTTTAATTTTTCCTTTTTTTATGTCTAATGGGACTTGCCATGCATGCATTCAAATAATGCATTGAAAAATGAGCTAGAGACCACTTGTAAATTTGAATTTACAAACGAATGCATTCTCATGGAATGAATCATATGGACAAAATCATATGCAAACTAGTTTGTAAAAATCAAACAAAAAGTGCTTTATGGGTAATAAATGTGTCTGTGTTGTTTTGATAAGGGATTTATAAAGATAATCAACTAAATTATAAGTCCAAGGCACTCAAAAAGGTTTCACTTACTTTTTCGAGTGCCTTGAATTTATGATTTTGTTGTTTATGATTTATCAGAATGTTGTTAATCAGAGGCATATGCTTTTAAGCCATCAGCCAGCATTATTACAAGTTAGTTATGTTTAATCTGGAATCTTCTGGTGAACTACGTTGAGACTTGAGACTGTTTTTCGTACAGAATTAAAGGATGTTTCTTATAAGGTTGCAGTTCATTGACTAAAACACATTTAATTTTATTTAACCAATATTTGTATGTGCATTATTACTCCATTTGAACACCCAATAAGATGAACTGCGTATGTAGACATTAAACGGCACATCAGCATGACTATGTAGGTTTTGCATTATAGCTAATATATTTTAAGGGCTGTTTGCATGACCAGGTTTTCATTCATTTTCTTTTTGGCCTAGTCCCTGGGGTCACCACAGCGGAATGAACCGCCAACTTATACAGCATACTATATGTTTTACGCATCGGATGCCCTGCCAGCTGCAACCCATCACTGGGAAACATCCATACATGCTCATTCTCACACATACACTACGAACAATTTAGCTTACCCAATTTACACATGCCTTTGGACTTGTGGAGGAAACCAGAGCACACGGAGGAAACCCACGTGAACACAGGGAGAACATGCAAACTCCACACAGAAATGCAAGCCGAGGTTCGAACCAGTGATTTTCCAAGACATTTATTGTCAGGCGTTTTCATGGACATGGACATTTTAATTTAGTCCAAAAAATGTCATTTTCTTTTAAATTAACAGGCAAAATTAACAATATTGCTGTAAAGACAATTGTGCTACCCACTGCGCCACCATGACACCTCCAGGTTTTCAACTTTTTGTTAATTTTGCCTGTTCATTTTAAAGAAAATGACATTTTTTGGACTAAATTAAAATGTCCATGTCCATGAAAACATGAGCGTCTTGGAAAATGATATACATGCACATGCATGGGACATGTTTAAGGAGATGTATATTAAAGAAAAGTTTGAACAAACAAACAACAATGGTGAAGAGCGTTGTGGTGTGGTTGATTTGATTTGTTTACGTTATTTACCCAGGAAGATCCCATTGAGATACAATATCACTTCTACCAGGGGATCGGACAGGAAGTATAGGACAGAGTTACAGAAAAAATACATATCACAACACATAAACACACTCAAAAATACCTATAAAATCTGCATAAAATCTTAGTAAGAGTACATCTGCTGATCTGGTATTATATGTTGTTGTACAGGGGTTTGCTAACTCTTCATCAGCAAAGTGTGGATTTGCTTCACATTACAACCAACAATGAATATGCACTTCATACACACCATACACATCATAACTTTTTTACTTATACTTTTTTATCTTTAACTAACAGTGCCAAATACTGACCTGGCATACAAAATACATAGTTTTTGGCAGCTTGCATGTGTAAGCATGGTTCATTTTTGTATTCTTGTGTAAATGTGAAACTTCTGTGAAACTGAAAAAAAAAAAAAAATTGTTTTGGCTACATTACTGTACTGAAAACGTAGCCTTAGACTTGAGTTCAGAGAGTTTACCTCAAGTGTCTTCAACAGCATTGATGTTGCAACTGACAGAAGTGACCATTAAAGACTCTCTGTGTCAGAATGAATAAATCAAGCCCTGAGGTCTGTCATCCTGAACTGTTTTTAGCCTCCTGAAGGAAGCTGCAACTGCAGTGGATGCAGAGAGACATGGAAATGTTCCATTCCAAACTGAAACGTCTATTGGGCAGCCAGTAGTATTCCACTTGAAGTCTGTCTTCTAACTTGGATACTCGGTCTTTTACATTATGATGCATTTACATTTGCAGATCTGGCCAGAAAATTATATTGCATTCTACAAATGTGTTCATGCATTAGTTCTTTGAAATCAAACGTACTTTTCGCTACGCTCTATGCTTTAAAGAGTTTGCTCATAGCAAAAAAATGAACTTTGTGGAATTAATTACACACTCCCGTGTCATTTCACACCCCTGAGAACTCCATTCATCTTCAGAACACAAATGAAGGCATTTTAGATCAAATTTGAGACCTCCAAAATAACCAAAACATTTACAATGCTAATCATACAAAGCTCCAAAAACACTTTGTGCACCACTTTGTGTGTTTGTTTTCTTTTCTGTGACAGGTCAGGGTGCTTATTTACTACGGGCAGTTTGATGTACTGCCGTTAGGGTTAGCAGCACAACACTGAAGCATTGTAGAGCCCATAATAAACACACACCCAGATCTGATGTGGAAGACAGAGGCAAGCAAAGCCATTTAAAAGGGTTTGTTTTGGTGCACGAAAATGTTCTAAGAGCTTTGCATGAATACAGATGAACCATTGAAGCCACATGAGATGTTTTGACAATGCTTTTGTTTTCTTTTCTGGACATTTCAAGACCCTAGCTGTCAATGAAAGGTCAAAGAGTTCTTAGATTTCGTTATAAATATAATAATTTATGTTCTGAAGATGAATTAATTTCTCAGGGGATTCAAATAAAATGAGTAATAATAACAGAATTTTCATTTATGGGTGAAATAACCATGCATAGTGTAGTTTGCGTCAGCTAACTCTTAATAGTGTACAGCCCTATAATATCAGTCACAAGTTGTTCAGTTTTACTAGCACAACCCATTCTAGCTGGTCTCTGTTGCACAAAATGTACCCTGCAGTTTGGCTTAAAATGGAACGCTTGCACAAAATCATTAACATTGGCATTTGACTTTTTCATGCACCGCCTTCCAAAACTTCAGACAGAGCAGACAGTATGTTTATATTGTGGATGCAGAAAAATGTCCTAGTAAACTTGAAACAGAATGCACTATTACATTCTGCAGACACATTAAGCTGTACACTTTGCACACCCTGTCATCTCGTCCCCTTCATTTAAACACATGCTTTGATCCATGCGTTGTATACATAGTTCTCCAAGTGTCTTCAGCATACACCTATACAGAAAAAACCACCCACCACACCTCGAAATGTAAAAATATCAAGAAGCCATGTTGACGCCAAACATAGTTATCATACAGCCTGCAGCGTGTTCTGTATAAGCTGCAGAGCACACTATGAAATCACTGACAGGAGAATGGAATGTCTGAAGATGGTGTTCTCTGGATAGTGGTTTGATTGGTTCATTAGTTGAACTGAAAGTACAGAAAGTTTTCTTTGATGTTCTTTGTATGTGTGTGTCTGTATCAGATGAATACATGATTACCACAAGCAGAAACACAATGTGTCCTGTTTTTTTTCTACTTGCAGACTTCCAAAACAAAGGCTGCTCCATATCTGTAGAGGAAAATAAAAAGACTGGAAAAAGAAAAATAACTGTTTCCAAACCCCTCCTCCTCTGTTTTTCCCTCATCTCTCTCTCTCTCTCTCTTACATTTTCCTACAATTTTTTGTGGGTGTTGTTTGGTTCAGAGTGTTACTGATATTTTCCACAATCCTGTCATGGACTCTGCAAGCACACACTGACCATGACTGCTGTCTACAATTGCTATTAATAGACAGTGATCTGCACACTAGGCTTGGGTGATGTCGACCAATTTGGCATCGTACGGTGTCTACTGTAAAACTTTGCGATGGATGATGGCATCGTCCTATAGGCGGCGGTGAAATAATAATTTATGAATAATTAATTAATTCATAGCTAATTAATTATTTGTAGCCTACCATTTCAACTACCTGACCTGCATGGTCTTTGATTTACCCATAACTAGGGCCACACGGAATCTGCCCGCGCAGAATTCTGCAGATTTTTAGCCCATCATTGATTTCTGTTTATTTACTGTTGTAAATGTGTGTACAATTATATTTGTTCAGTTTTCAAATTAATTTCAGTAAAAATATAGATTAATATGAAAATATTCTCATGATTTATTTACAATACAGTTTTGAAAGTAATATTTTCTGTCTTTTAAAAGAGATTTTATACGAGAGACTTGCTTTGTTTACCAAATAAAGTGGATCATTATTGGATTTGCATTGTAAACATTAAATAAAAGTACAAAATGTATTACTTTCATATATGAAATTTTTAGTTATGATACTCCTAAAATGATTCCGCATAAATCCGCAGATTTTTTACAAAATACTTCGCAGAAATAGCAAAAATAAAAATACACAAATTACCACCTGTCGATCACTTTTTTCGTGAGACCTCCTGGGATGTATTTGGCTCTCTTGAGAAATCTATATAGGGGTACGTTTTCAGAATGAGCATGGGTTGGCTTTCTCGTAAGACTGGGCTTAGATACAGCCTGTATAGGATAGTACAGACTGCATATATTCTATCCTCATACCCATAACCCAACCTCACAGGAACAATCTGCATTATTACATTTTCATTCATTCATTTTCCTTCATCGTAGTCCCTTATTCATCAGGGGTTCGCCACTGCGGAATGAACCGCCAACTTATCCTTTATATGTTTTACACTGCGGATGCCCTTTCAGCCTCAACTGACTACTGGGAAAGCAGTTTTACATTTTAAAATACATAATTCTGTGTGATTTTTATTTGTAGTTTAATTTTCTTCATTGTGACCAAACAAATGTCCCCACTAGGTCTACTGGTATTGCTATACATGTAGGGACATTTGGTTCCCACGATGTAAGGAATACAAGGTAAAAACACACACTCACAAATCATGCAATAATCATGTCCCCTGCAGCTTTTGCATTTGGATTTGCAGTGACTTACCAAGAAGTAAATAAAAATGAAGTTAAATCAATTTGGAAAAGTGACACAGTGACATTCATAGCATGGGGAGCCTGTGCTAGATTTCCCTGCAGACATGTTCTCTAGGAAGAGGTCGGGACTTGTTGTGTACACAAGATAATGAAGCTCCTCCCAGAACACTTTGTCATGCCAAGTTTCAGTTTCCTAGCATTTCTTAAAGGTGAAGTGTGTCGTTTCTTAGCCCCAATGCACAGATCAGAACTACAAAGACAAATCAGACAGGTTCACCTGCACTCCTCCCTATACTATTGGTGGGACAAACATGTAGCCCTTCCTCTGATGCACGCCTTTGTTGTTACTATATCCACCTGTTTAGGTATTTCGAAGAAACTGGTACATGTTTGTGTTTTTCAACATAGGTTTTGGACAGTGAAATGCCCTCAAGTCAGTTCATTGACTGCATTTGGAATCGCAAAACATGTAGTTATTGAATTGTAAATTGCAAGTATGTACGTTAAGAAAACAGGGGGTTGTTAGAGTTGTATGGAATTTATCTGCAAAAACAGACAACACTGTTTTTCATTCATTCATTTTCTTTTCGGCTTAGTCCCTTTATTAATCCGGGGTCGCCACAGCGGAATGAACCGCCAACTCATCCGGCATTTGTTTTACGCAGCGGATGCCCTTCCAGCCACAACCCATCTCTGGGAAACACAACAACAACAACAACAACACTGTTTTTATTTATTTTTATACACTACCTGACTAAAGTCTTGTCGCCTCTCCAATTTTTAGAAACAACAAATAATTTGCTTAGACAAAAGTCTTGTCACTTAACAGAAATAATCTATAGTACAGAATATAAAGTCAAGGTGCAGCGGAAAAATAATTAATATTGTTGTATGACCCCCATAAGCTTGGAGGACTGCATCCTTACATCTCTGCAATGACTCCATTAACTTATTAATGAAGTCATCTGGAACGGCAAAGAAAGCCTTCTTGCAGAACTCCCAGAGTTCATCAAGATTCTTTAGATTCGTCTTCAATGCCTCCTCCTTCATCTTACCCCAGACATACTCAATAATGTTCATATCTGGTGACTGGACTGGCCAATCCTGGAGCACCTTGACCTTCTTTGCTTCTTAGAAACTTTTCAACAAAGTTATTATTTGTTGCTCTTACAACTGGGATCAATGTGAAGACTTCTGTCAGGTAGTGCTTACCATGTTTTTTTTTGTTTGTTTTTTTGTGCATTGCCGAGTTAATTTGCAAAAATGGCTTTTATTTACAAATGAGTTTTATTAAATAGTAATTATTCATTTTATTGATTGTGGCAACCCAGCATCTTTGGGATAAGAAAAACAATATATCTAAATTCAAATGAGGTGTTATCCAAAAACAATTACAACCTAAAATTACAAATAATAATAATAATAATAATAATAATAATAATAATAATAAGGGGCGCCATGGTGGCGTAGTGAGTAGCACGTTCGCCTCACAGCAAGACATGCGGTACAGGTGAATTGGGTAGGCTAAATTTTCTCGTAATGTATGCATGTGAATGAGTGTGTATGGATGTTTCCCAGAGATGGGTTGCAGCAGGAGGGCATCCGCTGCATAAAACATGTGCTGGATGAGTTCATTCCGCTGTGGCGACCCTAGATTAATAAAGGGGGACTAAGCTGAAAAGAAAATGAATGAATGAATGAATTAATAATAATAACAATTAAGATAAATAAATAAGGGTGTCACTGTAGCGCAGTGAGTAGCACGATCGCCTCACAGTAAGAAGGTTGCTGGTTTGAGCCTCGGCTGGGTCAGTTGGCATGTTCTCCCTGTGTCCGTGTGGGTTTCCTCCAGGTGCTTCAGTTTCCCCCACAAGTCTAATGACTCAGTGATGGGTTGCTGCTGGAAGGGCATCCAGTGTGTAAAACATATGCTGGATATGTTGGTGGTTCATTCCGACGTAGCAACCCCAGATTGGTAAAGGGACTAAGCCAAAAAGAAAATGAATGAATGAATGAATAAATAAATAAATAAATAATCTGCATGAGCTACTTGCTTTTTCTCGTTAATTGATAATAATTTCATATTTTTACAATAATGGAGAGGGGCGCCGCGGTGGCGCGTGAGTAGCACGTTCACCTCACAGCAAGAAGGTCGCTGGTTCGATCCCCGGTTGGGGCAGGTCCCGGTTGGGCCAGTTGGCATTTCTGTGTGGAGTTTGCATGTTCTCCCCGTGGTTGCGTGGGTTTCCTCCGGGTGCTCCGGTTTCCCCCACAGTCCAAAGACATGCGGTACAGGTGAATTGGGTAAGCTAAATTGTCCATAGTGTATGTGTGCGAATGAGAATGTATGGATGTGTTTCCCAGAGATGGGTTGTGGCTGGAAGGGCATCCGCTGCGTAAAACAAATGCCGGATAAGTTGGCGGTTCATTCCGCTGTGGCGACCCCGAATTAATAAAGGGACTAAGCCGAAAAGAAAATGAATGAATGAATAATGGAGAGCATCGATTTTTGCACCATGATCTTATACGTTATTTTGTTAGATTAATTGTAGTTTTGACCTTGGTGCTGTCTAATTAATAGAAAAAAAAGAATAATAAATGAACCATATTTGCACAAATAGGTAAAAAATGCTTTTATTATTGTTATTGTTTTAATTTGTGTTTAAATTATGTTTTTTTAATAAAATTGTGTACTTTTTTTTTAAATTCCTTTTTTTTGGGGGGTGAACATTTCAATATGAGAAAAGACATTCACTTTAAAAATATTTTAAATTAGTGCAAATTATTGGTGGAACAGAAATGGCTGCAGAAATGTTAATGTGCATCCACACGGATGTTTACATGTGCATAGCCAGTAGTACATTCAATAGTCACCCTTTTTCCACTTGGAGGACATTGCACAATAGGCTGTGATCTATGCACACACAAGGGTGGTCGGGCAGAAGGTCCTCCCTCACATGTTGTTTTGCCTGATACCTGCCGTGCCACTGGCTACATGGGGCGGGCTGAAGCCTTAAATGTGAACAGAGAGAGACGAGAAGACAGAACGTTCCAGTATGACTATGAAGTTTATTTACTGGATCGAGGGGTGGAGAAGCATGCACTGAGTTAAAGGACAGAGCGAAAGAGAGCAGGAGCGACTTGTTCTTTTGGTGGTTTTGCAGAGGGAAAAAAAGTCTTATGAAGTCAAACCAGCCGGTCTGTGATTAATCCCGATGAACTATGTTCTTCTGCACAGGCGCCAGACATACAGAGTGTTCTGCTGTTCAAAATGACTCTGATATTTCCACATTCATATGTTCATTTCAGCCAATAGCTGAAGCCACATGCTAAACAAATTTATGACCTAGATTTAACGCTGTATCGTTTAGGAACAGAAGAATATTACTAATTGTGTTAATTTATGCTGTTTAGAATGAGTGCTAAATGGTTTGTCAGTGTTCAGTGCACTTGAAAAATGGCTTTCGCTGCTTGTTCAAACTGCTTATTTAGAAGAGTTGAAAGAACACAATTCAACATTTATGAAGGGGCAAAGTAATTGTTTTATGTTCAATCCACTTAGATTTTTAAAAATGATAAGTTAACTTAATCGATTTGCGTTGGGACAGCATGAAGGAATTGTGTGGAACGCAACATTTTTATATGTATGCATAAATTTTTGCTGGGACAGCATAAAGAAATTAAGTTAACTTATTAGTTTTTACAAATTTAAGTGAATTGAACATAAAACAATTTAGTTGACCAATGTTGTTTATTTTTGTGTGTATGTGCAGCAATCAGATCTACAATAAGAGTTGTTCTGTTTGGGCTGAACAATATATCATTTAAGAAATGGATATTGCAATGTGTGTATCCACAATAGTCACATCACAGGATTAGATCATTTATTAAAGATTCAAATATAAAAACATTATTTGTATTATTATTATTATTATTATTATTATTATTATTATTATTATTATTA
>CAIGQQ010017346.1:1009-12224 GCA_903798035.1 Danio albolineatus | reverse complement strand
AGACTACAGTCCCCCAAAGTCCATCCCTATGCCTTCTTAATTTATATATGAAATTTAGCTCATGACCTAATAAAAGTCCTTTCCCTCTTTCCTCCATCAAAAGAAGACTCCTTCTATCTATTTTTCCTCTACTTCATTTTTATTTATTTATTTATTTTATTTTTTTACAGATTATTTCTTTAATACTAAGTCATCTGTATTTTTGTTATTAATTTTCTGTTCCTTTAATTTACTTCTATTTTAATGTCTTTAGCTTTAGCTAGTCCTTTATTTTATTTTTCTCCTTATCTATGCTATAGTTTCTTTACTATTTTGTTCATTTTTTCATTGTATTATAATTTGTCCAACATTTTCTATACTCCGTTTCTATGATTTTCATTGAAACATCGCACTTTACTCAGATAGCAACATAGCTGACTTTAAGAAAGAAAAGAACATTTTTAGTTCTATTGCCCTTAAATACAATCCAATCAACCCTTAGTTTCTTCAAAATGTTACTGTTTTTTTTTTTTATCTTGTCTTGTTTCAAATACCCATATTTTGCACATATTTAATTTATTTTAAACATCTCTTTTTATCTATTAAACAACATTTTGGACTGTAGTTTTTCTTAATCTCAGTTTTTTACCTCTTAAGTTTTCTTTGTATGGGCGACCCCATCTGGCTGAACACACCAGAAACATCTGAACTGAAAAACATTACAATTTCCTCCTAAGCTAAACATTTCAACTTTTAATCTTTTATAGGCAAACAATATATGATGAATCAGCATCTGTAAGAAAGCACAGTTAGTAGAGAGAGAGAAAAACAGCACTTAAAAATCACATTCCTCCTCCTCCTCCTCCTCCTCCTCCTCATTTTCACGCGATATCAATAGAGGCATTGTGTAAGGGGGTGGGGCTCCACCTTTCTTTTCAATTGCAGCTACTATTACCCTGTTACACAATGACCTGATGCAAGGGATGCAGCAGCATCCACAGGTTACTATTATAGCCACAAAAGTGGCAAGAGATATTAGGATAGATGTGAACATAGTTTTATATTTGCCAAACACACTAGTCAGCCAATCATCAAAGGGGTTATCTATACCAGAATGTTCTGCCATTGTTTTCGAGAGAGTTTTTAGTCCCTCCAGAGCCCTTGTCACTGATCCATCTGGGGCGGTATTATTAGGAATAAACGTGCAACAGAAATCTTGAAACATCGAACATATACCTCCTTTTTCAGCCAATAACATATCGAGGGCAATCCTGTTCTGGATGGCCATTAATGAGGTCGGCGCTAATTGTTCTGACAGGCCTTCTACTGCATCTCTGTTTAGATTAGCCAATCTCATAACATTGTAATGCACGTAATTTATTCTGTCTATATTTTTATTAGGAGTGACTGGAAAAATGGCTGAAATAATTGGAATATTCTCAAAACCTGCAGCAATTTGATCTACTAATTTATATTCATCTGGGACTCCTCGGGGGACCCCTATTGAGTCTATGTATGTCGGAGAATTTGTGGTTAAGTCAAACGTCGCATCCCGTTTTCTTTTCCCAACTGTACCCTCACCCCTTCTCTCTTGTCTCTTGCCAATCAATGTTACTGGTGCTGCCAACCTGACCATCGCGCATGTACCTTCAGTAGTTTTTCCTTTTATTCTTACAAACAATCTTTTTCCTCCACAGTAGTAATACAGTCCTCCCCGCGCCCAAGGTCCTATTATATCCCCTGCATTGTGGATAATCTTCTTGCACCACAAAGGGTCAATATGCCCTACCCTGACTAGCACTGATCCAACGGGAGTAAAATTAAAACAAGTGAAGTTTCCTTGGTCTGCAGAAAATGAACCTATTTTTGTTTGGTTATTTATTGGAGGGAATATTTCTGCTAAGGTGTCACATCCTTTTGGTCTAAACTGTTTAGTCAGGTTTATCAAACACCCATATCCTACTGGGTCATTTGTTATCAATGGGGCTGGCTCGATTCTAAGGGTGGGTCTAGCTTTTGCACATGCAACACAATCGATTAGTCCTGTTTGTTTAGCTGTAGAAATCATCCATTCTAGCCACAAATTAGTTTCCCCAAACCCTGTAGCTTTCTCAAGAATGTCCTCTGGCGTTAATTTAGTATAATCCATTTCAATCACTACTTTCTGACCCCTTATTTCTTTACTGTGATCTTTCGGGGGTTTTGAGGTGGTTTGTTCTGTTTTGTTCTCTACCTTGTCTATGAAATTTATCTTCATCACCCCTAAAGGATCCTTCCCTGTGATATCAACTCCAATTATCACATGGAGTGATTTAGGAGGGTCTTGCCGTCCTCCATAGTGAGTTCGGTCTAGAGGGTACCTTTCCCATCCTCCTATAGATATCGTAATTGGGTTCTGAGAGGGGCTATAATCTCTTTGTATCTTTAAGTTTTTCCACTTATCCCTAAAGTTTCCCAACCATATTGGTTGTGGAGTCCAGGTGCCTGTGAACCCCACTACTTGGTCCCATCCTCTGCACCATTTATGGCCTGCCTTAGTTCCTGCATTACACCAAGCATTCATGGTTTGGTCGAAACAAAGATATACATCGTATCCTCGCCAAGAGCTATTATGTCCTCCACAATTTATTACAGAGCACAAATCAAAAGTGTAGGATGTGGTAGATCCCTTTACGTAGTCTAAGGAGATTCCCCCCCATGTTGATACGCACTTATCGGTGTTATCCCTCTTCTGCCTAGTCCGGTTACTTTGGGGTTGTTCTAATGCCCAAACTATCAGTCCGATCACTATCCCTACTCCTACTAGGCCCCACATCAATTTCCAATTACCCCACAGTTGCATGGTGTCTCTGAGGGTCTGCCTCTACCTCTTCAGCTCCTGGAAAACAAGATTTACACGATAAAAAACAATTTCAAAATAACTTTGAACAATAGGAAAATAATAATGAGCAATAAAAAGAAAGAGAAGAACTATATAAAAGAACCTTCCTTTATGCAAAAAATAAGATTCTTATGGTAATATGTAAATTGTAATCAGTATATTAATTCTGAAGAAAACTTCGGTGATTATTTCCAGGACTCTAGTGAAATTCAGTTTGTCCAGTCCACACCCCAGCCGGGGTATGGATAATCTAGTGATGTCTAATTTGTTACACCACGTTCTCATGCAGATGAGACTGTTTTCAAAATCCTCATAGGTGGGTAGGTCTCTGGCAAACGTTTTTGTGATTAGATGGAAAACTATTCTGTCTGCCTCGTGAGTTACAGCACGGTCACCTTTCGTTTTCCTCTGGGCCTTCACTTTGTCGACCCCATATCTTTCCCTGAATTTTTTCGCTATGCCAGCTCCAAATGCGCAGTCTGCACTGACACAGTGGGCTACTGCTTCACCTTCGGGGGCTGTAAATAAATCCCCAGTTGTGTAGACCACTTGTAGAGCTTGTAGGCTACTTTGTGATGGATGTAAATTTTCTTTTGGGTCTTTCCCTGTGTGTGTATGTGTTTGTGTGTCACCTTCTTCTGCACCTTCTGTGGTTTCCTCCCTCTCTTGGACCTGCGAAGCTAGGTCCACTCTCGTCTCCTCCAGTGATCATGCTGGAGGGTCAGTGGGACAGCACTGGCTCAGGTGGTACCAAGTGTCACCTTTTCCTGCAAGACGAACACAGTGAGAGGTGCGTGCAAGTACCTTAATTGGGGTAGACCATCAGGCTCTTTCCATTTACGTCTGTATATTCTCAAGCGCACCCAGTCCCAAGTTCGATCAGGTGGTTGGGCTGGATATTCATGGCCCCTATAGTCATTAGGCAGTAGTTTGTCAAATGACGTAATTAATGCTACCAGTTTGTCATAGTATGCCTTGTGTGACAGTGGTTGCACTGGTTCCAGTTGTAGTGGGGAGTGTGGGCCAGGAAATTGTCGACCAGTTAATAGCTCAAAAGGTGTGTACCCTGTTGCCCTGCTAACAGAACTGCGTACTGACAGCAAAGCAAGTGGAAGGGCAGCTAACCATGTCAATTTGGTCTGTGCACAGATTTTAGCCAATTTGTTTTTCAGAGTTAGGTTCAACCGTTCAACCTTCCCTTGTGATTGAGGGTGATAGACTGCACCAAAGTGATGCACCAAACCTAATGCTTTTTCCACTTGAGCTAAATGTTCATTCTTGAAGTGTGAGCCATTGTCAGACCTGACTCGTCTTGGAAAACCATGGTGAGGAATGTAATGATTTATCAAGCATTTAATGACAGCAGTGCTGTCCTCCTTGCCAACTGGGAAGGCCTCGGGCCATCCAGTATATGCATCAGTCATAACCAACAGATACCTTTTTCCTTGCACTCTGTCAATCATGTCAGTGAAATCAATGATAACTTCATCTCCAGGGCCATTTGCTAGTGGAAATGACCCCTGAGATGGTCTCATACCTGGTTTAATATTGTGCTCCTGGCAGATGCTGCACGACGTTATGTATCCGGAGATTAAGTGTGGCATAAAAGGATGCCACCACGACTGCAATGCCCGTGACATCTGTTTGTCGCTGCAGTGTGCTGGTGTATGGGCTTCCTTTAACACACTTGGGGCTATAGATGCAGGGAGCAAAGCTCTACCATCAGGCGCTGTCCAAAGGCCATCAGCATGTCTGATTGCTCCTTTGTTTTTCCACACAGACTTTTCTTCTGGAGCAGCCATGTTTTGCTGCTTAGACAAGAATTCTCTTGAGAATTCTGGTAGGAGGGATGTCACGTCTGGCTCAGAAGTTACCACAAACTGACCTTTTAGATAGTTTGAGACACGTTTTGCTGCCAAGTCTGCTGCTTCATTCCCTCTTGATATTAGTCAGTTCCTTGAGAATGACCAGTGCACTTAATGATAGCCACTTTGCTTGGTAACATTATGGCTTCAGAGAGCTCTCCTGCTTCTTTCTCATGAGTGATAGGCCGGCCAAAAGAAGTTGTGAATCCACATCTGATCCATGCAGGCAGCTCCACGTTGGCTGCTGACACTGCGTATGCAGAGTCAGAAATATATGTTTGCCACTCTACCTTCTGAGTGTCTCAATGCATTGATTAGGGCCAACAATTCTGCTTTTTGTGCTGACTGCTTTCCCATAAGGGGCTCGGCTTGTATTGTGACAAATTGATCACCCTGTAATTCAACCACAACAAATCCTGCCTTTAATGTTCCATCATCTGCCCTGTGGCAGCTACCATCCGTAAACAGTGTGATTGGATTGTCTGCTTCAGGAAGTGGGCAGGCCATCAGGCCCTCTCTAACTACTGATAGCCTATCTGTCAATGGTGCACAATCATGAGGTTCTCCATCAGTCATGAGGTCAGCCATGTTAATCCCATTGTGATTATAGGTAATGTTTGCAGCTGTCAAAATTTTTAACATCCTCCTCTGTCTCAGAGCAGAGAAAGTGAATGAGCTTGAATTAACAAAGCTAACCACTGAGTGGGAGGTCAAAATCAACAGTTGATGGCCCATGACAATGTGTGATGTTTTTTGTATTATCTTAGCTAGGCCTGCAGCAAATCTGGCACATGGTGGTTGTCTAGCCTCTACCTGATCCAGTAGAACGCTAACATACAGTAGAATTCGCCTGTTACCTGATTGTCTTTGGTACAAAACTCCATGTGCACTCGTGGTTGTTTCTGACACGTCTAATTGGAATGGCGTTTTGTAATCTGGTGTGCATAAATTGCTACAATGAGCTAGTTCTGCTTTTGTCCTCTGGAACGCTTCCTCAGCTTCCACTGTCCAATCTAGCTTCGCCTTCAAATTTCTCATGCCACATTGTTTTACCATGTCTCTGAGAGGACTAGTCAGAGCCACATATTGTGGGACAAAATGTCTACTAAACCCTGTTAATCCTAGGAAAGAAAGCATTTCTTTCACAGTGTGTGGCTTTGGATGTGTTAGTATGTCTGTCCTATGTGCTGGTGATACACCATTTCCACTCACCCCCACTACTCTCCCTAAAAAGGTAACTGTTTGTCTACAAACCTGTAGCTTGTCCCTACTGACTTTCAACCCTGCTTCCCATAGCCTTTGTAAAACAATTTCAGTGGCTCTCAAACAATATTCCGGAGATGGTGCAGCTATAAGGATGTCGTCAACATACATCACTGTTACTACTCCTTCAGGCAGTTGGCAATCCTCCAACTGTTGTTTCAAAACCTGATTAAAAATGCCCGGGCTTAGAATAAACCCTTGGGGTAGTCTGTTATAAGAATATTGGGTTCCCGGAAAGGTGAAGGCCAAACAGTCTTTACATTCATCTGCGATTGGAATGCAGAAAAATGCATTTGCCATGTCTATGCATGAAAACCACTGGTGTGATGTATTCACCATGGAAAGGGCAGTGTATGGGTTAGGGACAGCAACTATCGGAGTAGTGACTCTGCTGTTAATTTCCCTTAGGTCATGTACCATTCTGTACTTGCCTCCCTGTTTAGGGACAGGAAATATAGGTGTGTTCCATTGTGACTGGTGGGGAGTCAAAACTCCAGAACTAAGTAGGCCCTCTATAGTTGGTTTAATGCCAGCCACAGCTTCTGGTTTGTTCCTGTACTGTGGGACCCACACTGGTGGGCCATCAGAGATGTCAAAGGTGACAGGTGTTATGTCACAGTACCCCACATCAGTTGGTCCTGTTGACCATAATTATTGTGGCATGGAGTTAATTAATTCCTCTGCCTCCTCACCATCAGATTTATCCCTGCCATGACACCTCGAAATCCATTTGTGTTCCAGAGTGCCTAAGTCAATCGTCTCTCTCACTACCTTGTAACTATCTGCTGATGGGGAGTAATACAACTGTGTGTTATCTGTGGGTACCCAGTCAGTGACTGCTAGTAACCTTTTTGTCATTGAGCCTAGCTCCCTAGCCTCATGCGTGGGGTGTAATGCCAGTGATATGTGTGGGGCAGCAGTCTGTCTCATTTTGTACCACGATTCCTGTTCCTTTGTTAAGCAGACTGGGGCCACTACACCTTCCTTCCCTATCAACAGGCCTGCACCTTTTAAAGTCCACTGTAAACCTTCAAGGTCTATGAAGGCCTCCTGGTATACATGATCTTCCTGCCTGTCATAAAACAGTGTGCAGTGTAAATCATCAGGTGGTGGAGTGAAAATGTCTAATGTATATATCCATGCTTTCCATTCTTGGAAAAGTGAATATGCTCCTGTTTGTGACGGCGATAATAGTGCCCAGTATATATCCACACAGGCGTCTGGGGTAGGTGATGGTGCTAGTAACCACTGACCACTTCCCACTCCTCCCTGTAGGGAGCAATTTACTTCCTGTCCTGTTGGAAATGACACTATGACCCCTTCTGGGGTACATAATATACTTGCCCCTGCTTTTATAAGTAGGTCTCTGCCTAGCAAAGCGACAGGGGAGCTAGTGGAGTATAAAAAAGAGTGGGTCAATTGTTGACCTGCTATTGTAACAGGAAGTGATTTGGTTAATGGCCAGCGTTGTGTGTCCCCAGAAAAACCCATGACTTCTGCATGTTTTTTAGATAAGTTTTGTTCTGAAATGCCTTCAATAACAGTAGAGTATGTAGCTCCAGTGTCCACCAAAGCCTTTATATCACTGTTATTTATTGTGATTGTCAAGAGGGGCTCGGCCAACGCCCTCTCTTGGGTTTTCTGTGGGGACCTTCATGCTTGATAGCCTTCCTCAGCCCCATCCCATACCGAATGGAGTGGTTGTTGGTAGCTTGGTTGGTTAGGTGGTACTGGCCTGCTTCCCCACCCTCCTCGAGGGGGGTGACTTCTACCGTTTTGGCTGCCCCTACCCCTCATTTGTTGCCCCTGTTGGGTGGGGGTGTTCTGGTGGCAATCTCGGGACAGGTGACCAGGCTGTCCACATAAATAACAGGTAAACCCATTGTTGGGGCATTCTCTGGCCCAATGCCCTGTCCCCCCACATCCATAACAGCTTCCTATGTTTCCCCTATTAGCCCTTCCCCTGTGATTGCCCCTCCCTCTATTCCATTGCTGGGGTGGCTGTTGATATTGAGGAGTTTGGTGGGTCATACCCTGTGTGTGGGCGGGCTGACCTGATACGGCAGCCAAAGGTTGTTGTGCCATTTGTTTTGGCCCCTTATTTTTTGCTGATTTCTTTTCCTCTAATTGTAACTTTAGCAGCTCCTTTTGTAATTTCTGTATGTCCCCATCTTCTTTTTCAGCCCTCTCTACTGCTTTATCTATGAAGTGTACGACATACCTTTTCCATTTTGTATCACCACTGCCTGGTACCTCAGGGGATTGTTCCATGGCCTGTGCCACACCAGATGGAGCTCCCTGCAACACTGCAGCCCTGAAAATTCTATTAGTGACAGGGTTAGACATTAGGTTTTCATCACATGCCTCTTTCCATTCTTGGCAACATCTATTTATATATGCCGCTCCGTTCTCACCAGCCCTGTGTTTGAATTTCATGTTTTCAAACATGGTATCTGGGGTGGGGAATTTGTCTCTTATGGCTTGGCACAATGGTGACTGACCCCCTGCAGTAACCAGTGGGGTTCTGTTTCCAGTTGACGTTGTGCCAGCCATATTTTCTACATCTGTTATCTGATAAGCTGATAACACCCTGCTCATTATCTGCCTCAGGTCTCCCACCGACAGCACCTGTCCATGTGTGAGTGCAAAAAGCTTATTGATCCATCTACCCCCTCCCTCAGTAATGGCTGGTAGTTTTTTCACTAACGTCTCTAAATCAGTTAGTGACCATGGTTGGTAGACATAGCCACTGCCATTTGAACCTGCCATGAGAGGCATGTTACTCACCCTCCCCATTTCTGACAATGATTTCATTTTCTTCGTCTCCACTCTCTTACTCCTTCTTAACATGGGAGGTGTAGGAGACGCCTCTCTGTCCGCGTCTCCATCCCCACTCTCACTTCCTAGACTCCCTTCCTCCTCTTCTTTTACGTCCCTAAGAGTCACCCTTCCTTCGATAAGCATTTCTCTTCCCCCTTGACCCCAATTTTGAATGCTTAACTCCGATTTTCACCTGTCACTCATTACTGATCTTTCTTCACTTTCCACGACTTCTTCTCGACTTAACATACTGTCCCTCTGGGTGCTTGGTAAGCACCTCCTGATACAAGGGCCAGCCTCACCTTCTCCTACCTGCTCCTGTAATTCCCTTATTGATCTTTCCGTTTCCTCTAGCACATTCTCTAACAGTGTTAATGTGTTATTTTGTGCTGCTACGCCTCCTACTATTTCTAAATCCAACATTCCTCCCTTAACCTCATGCATCACCATCTGTTTCTGTGCTTTTTCTTTCCTCTCTGTTGCTGGATTATATGGGGGTGGTAGATCTGGGTATAGTTTTTGTACCACAGGGGCAGTTGGACTAGGTTCAGTTTTTTCTCCTGACTTAGTTTCCTGTTTCTTTATTGGTTTTAATATTGCAGCTGCCGATGTTATCCTTGCCCACCGTCTAACATGGGCGCCCAATTCTTTTCCCTTTTTCTCATGTGTTCGTTTGTGAAATATTCCTGCTTCTTTTTGTTGGTGTCTAATTAGAGCTTCCTGTGCCCTGGCCTCTTTTACTCCCACTTTCTGAAACAGAGATCTCTTTTTGTCCATACAATTTATGCCATAATGTTCAATCATTTCTTGTTTACACAACTCTAATTTTTTAATGCGAGTTTTCATGTCTTTTGGTTCTGTCTGACTTTGTATTATTCCAATATTTTTTTCCCATTGTTGTCCCAATGTAGGACATCCATATTCTTCACATTCTCTATCAAATTCACCCTCCATAATTTCTTCGCGCGTTAGATATTTCTAGCTCTGTTCCCTACTCTACGCTGAACCCTGGTTCCTTCTACGAACCTTTTTCTTCCTAAACCCTAATCTTATTATTTTTTATCTTTTCTTTTTTATTATTATATTTTGTGGTTTCTCTGAAACCTTATTCAGTTATCCAATTTTTTTCCCTAACCACACCTTCACAGGGAGAAGGATTTCCTTTAACAAAGACAGTCTCTCATGTCTAAGTCCCTGGTATTAAGAGTCTTCTACCTCCGTCGAGAATAGGATTGCTCTTAATCAATTACCTCCTAGGGGAAGAGGCCTTTCCTCCGAATTTTCCTTGCGCGGAAAATTGCCCCTATACCTTGTAGGGCCAAGGATTTATTCTGAATTCTAGCAATTCACCCTAAACCTTCACTCAATCGCGCGTCATCCTTAAATTCTCAAAACTTCACAAAATTTCATAATTTTTTGGATATTGCTTCTGGCTTTCTCCTCTGCTTCACATCAGGATTTACTGTATTCAACACTTCATTTATAGTAATCAATCGCAGAATTTATTTAAAAAGGTTTCTGCTTACCTTCTTTGATAGGGGCGCCTTTGTGTTGAATTCAGTTCATCCCTCTGTCCACTAAAATTCCTCCTTTTCCCATCACGTCGTGGGTCACCAAAATTGTAGGGCTTCTCAGGGTCCTCAGCGTGTTCAAGAATGGGATAAAGTCGCTCTGGTCAAATTTCAAAGTTTTTATTTGAAAGCAAGGAGAAAACCACAAGCAGTATGTACTGCGGCAGGAGAGTTCAACAGCTCTATATCCCTTTTAGAAACACACCCTTATATAACACAGTTGTTTACTATATTTTGTCTTCTCTTGGGTGGCCCACCTTCTGAGCAGGTGTTACAGCTCACACATTTTGTCCTTATCAGAACTTCTCTGCACTCTTCCATGAACCCATGTGCTGTCCTTCAGCATAGAGACGTGCTTCAGACTGCTGAGTACATAATATGCAAGTTAACCCCTTCAAACAGTTTCACAATAATTAGCAATCTTGGGTTAATTATTAAAGCCTTCTTATGCATAGAAATATGTAAAAGTTAAACTGAAAAACACCACAGAATTGACAATTATGAAACATTCTCCTTTTGCTTAGTTTTCACTTGCAAGTTGTTAAAACATGCTTAATACTGCATGCACTGTTGTTTTTAAACTTAAAGAAATGAATTCACTGTTTTAAGCAAATTCTGTCACTGGCTCTTTTTGCACTTACCAAGCTCTGAAAAGCAATTTGCCACGTTCTAAGAATTGACAATTGTGAAACATTCTCCTTTTGCTTTATTTTCACTTGCAAGTTGTTAAAACATGCTTAATACTGCATGCACTGTTGTTTTTAAACTTAAAGAATGATGATTTTCACAGTTTTAAGCAAATTCTATCACTTGCTCTTTTTGCACTTACCAAGCTC
>CAIGQQ010017343.1:3634-14001 GCA_903798035.1 Danio albolineatus | reverse complement strand
ATTCATCTGTGTTATCAAATTTTTCCAAATTAGCCTCGTGAGTCATTGAAGTTGCAAAATTTATCTATTAGTATAAATTTTTTTTTTTTTTTTTTGCAATATCTGCTTTGTGCACGAGTATGTGAAGTGATATATGATTAAAAGAATCCACAGTCTTCAGTCTAATGGATTAACTTTGCAACTTCAATGAAACACAAGGCTAATTTGGAAAAACTTGATAACACAGATGAATCAAATCTAACCAAATTCTGACAATTGAAAAGCTGCATGCTTTCAAAATGATCCATCATTTTAAAAGCATGCAGCTTATCAATTGTCTATACCAGTGGTTCCCAAAAGAGGGTCCTGGCTCACAAGGGGGGCTCAGCAAACTCTGTTGGGGGTCATGCCATACTTAAAAAACATTATTAGCAGTAGACTAGGAAAACCGTCATGTTGACTTAGTTCATTTCATCTCCTGACTTGCCAAAAATATTGACAAATTTGTTATTCGTCCTCCACAAAATGGATCTCACTAATTCGCTTTCAGCAGCTAATAGTAATGACCCAAGCAGACTGGACCCAGGTGAAAGAGTCCCTGACCCAGCCACAGTGCATTATCTGCACCAAAGGTCTTGCTAACGAATGCATGAGACCGTCCAAATTAATAAGACATTTGCAGACGACTCATCCTCAATACAGTGACCCAGAGCAGTTTTTGACCACAAGGTGCAAAGGCTTATGTTTTTTTGGTTACAAATGGCCTACTGGTGCTTTGCTTTTATAGTTTACATTAGGCTATTATTTGTGCATAAACATCTAGATATAGTAATAAACATACCGTTTGTTTGAAAACCACATTTTTGTCATCCTTACTGCAAACTTATATGAGTGATAATATCATTAAATGTGGATGGGAAGACTTACTGTATGATATTTTCTGGGGGAAAATGGGGTCTCAGGTGAAAAAAGGTTGGCAACCATTGGTCTATACCTCAATTCAAAGGACATTAAAAACACACATACTACTTTTTTCCTTTCTGATCCGCTCCTAAATTTCCACTATACAGTTACTTTAACGACTTTAATGACTTACAGGAAAAAAATACCACTTTTGCAAATAGCATATTAATGAAGTTTCAAAAGGAAGCTTAAAAATTTGTCTCGCTATAGACGAGGTCAGGCTCTTCATTCAACTTTCCTTAGCGCCTATAATTAATTGAAAGAATCTGCAACTTCATTAACCCTCGATGTGTTTAACTGTAAGGAACGTAATTGTGATTGATTTCACCATTTTCAGATCCCTGTCTCGCTTCGCGGGCGTTTTGACACTAATCCTTCAAACAAAATTAAACTCAATTTACGTGAGCATAAAAAAGGAGCTATACAATACGCGCATCGCTCAGAACAGCTGTCACAGGAAATGGTCACAGATATTACGTTAGGTCACAGTGACTTATGTCCACATTTTGATTTCCTACAGGCGAAAAGTGAGAGCTGAGACAGCGCTATGTGATACGGTTTGTGCATCTGCACTCGTAGCATGTAGACACTTTACACTGTGCAGACTCATAGATCTCTTTCAGAAGGACGAGGATGTGTCTCGATGACAGAGGCTTTTTATGCATTTGCTTGCATTTTATGATCACTGCCTTTGGAAATTTGAGAGATTTGCAGTGGTATACTGCATATGCAGTGTTTGTTTTTCCATATGGCAAATATATATAATACACATATATTCATTAATTCATTTTCCTTCAGCTTAGTCTCTGATTTATCAGAGGTTGCCACAGTAAAATGAACCGCCAACTATTCCAGCACATTTTACACAGCGTATGCCCTTCCAGCCGCAACCCAGTACTAGGAAACACCCATACACTCTCACATTCACACACACACTTATACACTATGGCCAATTTAGTTTACCCAATTTACTAATAGTGCATGTCTTTGGGCTGTGGGTAAACCGGAGCAACATGCAAACTCCACAGAAATGCCAAACGGCCCAGCCAGGGCTCGAACCAGCAACCTTCTTGCTATGAGACAACAGGGCCAACCAGTGAACCACTGTGCTGCCCACACATATAACACACAGTTACATACATATGCAGCATATATTTCAAATATGTTTTTAAATATATTAACTTTTTTGAATTGTTCAAGTTGACTACCTTATTATGTTAGAGGCTGTTTTTAATTTCAAAACCTTAACACCATATAATCATGCATTCATCTGGATTTTCTCTGTTGGGAAGAGGTAACATTTGTCAATTTGTACTGTTTGTAATCAGTTGGCACCATTAATGCTTTAGATAGGCCTACACAAAAAGTTTCTGGCTTTTACTGTATATGGAGTTCTATGGAGTAAAACAACAAATTATAGAGTGCATGCAAAAATACACCTACTATGTTTATGGTATTAGTATTAGGAATGTAGAATGCACAATATGTACTATATATACACTAATTAACAGACAATATCTAAATAATAAGTCACTTAATAGTAAGAATTGGTTCCTATACTAAAGTTTTACCACATTTATCATTTATCAAAACATTTACATATATAGTTGAAGTCAGAATTATTATGCCCCCTTTGAATTTTTTTTCTTTTTAAATATTTCCCAAATTATGTTTAACAAGCAAAGAAATTTTCACTGTATGTCCAATAATATTTTTGCCTCTGGAGAAAGTCTTATTTGTTTTATTTAGGCTAGAACAAAAACAGTTTTTAATTCATTTAAATCATTTTAAGGTATATATTTTTTTGATAGTCTACAGAACAAACCATCATTTTACAATAACTTTCCTAATTATCCTAACCTGCCTAGTTAACCTCATTAACCTAGTGAAGCCTTTAAATGTCACTTTAAGCTGTATAGAAGTGTCTTGAAAAATATCTGATGAAATATTATTTACTGTCATCATGGCAAACATAAAATAGATCAGTTATTACAGATGAATTATTAAACTGTTATGTTTAGAAATGTGTTGAAAAATTCTGCTCTTCATTAAACAGAAATTGAGGGGAAAAAAATAAACGGGGCTAATAATTCAGGGGGTCTAATAATTCTGATTTCAAGTGTTTATCTTTGCCTAATAATTTTCTAAGAAAATACATTTTTACAATGTAATACTTATAAAATCTTCAATCGATGTCTAAAATGTCTTAAAGAGAGAAAATATTTAAAAGATATGATGTTTCTTTAACTGTCGAATATGTCATGTTATGTCATGATAGTTCCTTTATACCACAATTTCTTAAAGAATTTGTTTTATTTTATATAATAATAGATAGTTTAGATCTCCATCCCTCTCTGTAGTAAGGACAAAACAAATTTATTGACCTAGAAATATATTTCAAAATACATTTTGGTAAATGGAGGTTTCAAAAATGTATTTTATTGTGGCTCGTGGTTACAAAACATATTTCGCATATTTCAAATATATTTATCAAGATGGGTCAATACTAAACGATAAAGTGTAAATTTACCGACCAAAAAGAATAGCAAAAATCACTGTTACCAAACAGGTTTCCCCAAAACGTTGTTTCAAACTAAATAAGGAGCAAAAATTAGAGAGGATTAAAAGAAGAAGAGACGGGTTTAAAGGCAAAGTGAGCGAAGGCAACGCTAATACACAGATCCTCATCTCTTCTTATCTGTCTATCTGCCCTGCGAAATCAGACCAGCGAGAAAAGAGGAACGTTTGCTGCCAGACACCCAGCCAAATGCTTTGATGAGCAATCAGAAGCTTGAGGAGCAAGTTCACACAAACCCAAATATCCTCGCTCCAAGTTTTTAAACTGGGTCATATTGAAATTTACATTAGTTATGGGTATCAGAAGTCTGTTTGTGATCACGCTGCGCATTCTACCAAACACTTCTTCTTGGTGTAAATTTTTCAGCTTTCTCAGTAGAAGGCAAATAAAAGAGCCAGCATGCGGTACATCAAATACACTCAGTCTAGAAAACCATTAAAAAACTATCTGAGAGAAAAAACATATGACTACAGTGTTAAATCAGGATTCACTTTAAAAAAGGACAAATGGAAACACTTGAAATTTGGGTTTTATTTGTTCAATTTGTTCATGACTTTTAGAAAACATTTTTATTAAACCTATTTAAACATTTGCTATTATTACAATCAAACATATTGTATAACGGAACTGTGTGAGCTAATAAATAAACAGATAACTAATTAATGAGTTACTATCTAATACTAGTTAACTAATTAATAACTTAATTACTCATGTAATTATTAAGTGAACTTTAATTTACTGAGTGAAAATTCTTTCATATTTTTTTTAGTTCAGTGGTCACATGTGTGATCCTAAATGACGAAAACCAGTTTTCTGGTGCATAAATAATATTGGACAAAATTACAGATTACTCTTTTATTCCAAAAATCTAAGTAAATTTGAAGTAAACAGATCATGTTCTATAAAGATATTCAGTAAATTCCCTACTTTGAAAATATCTAAACTTTTCTTTGGATTGGTATTATGCATTGCTAAGAACTTCATTGGATCAACTTTACAGGCAACTTTACTTTTCCCAGTATTTGGATTTTTTGATCCCTCAGATCTTGGATTTTCACAATCATATCTCTCAAAGTCATAACCAAATATTAGCCTATAACAAACCACATCAGTGGAAAGATTATTTTTCAGCTTTCAGGTGATGTATAAATCTCAATTTAATAAAACGTTTACACTTATGACAGCACTGTAAATAATGATATCATCAATTAGTCCTGACAATTAGTTTTTAGCTCATTTTAACTTATTAAACTAGTTAATCATGTTCTAATTTCATTTAAGTTACACAAGGTGTTTTAAGTCAGTTTAACATAAAATATAAATTCAATGGACTCATAAATTTAATTTGATTCAGCTTAAAAATGTAGGGCAACGGTTTTACGGTGTCATATTGTGTTTCATGGTCACATACTGTAGATTAAAACATGTAGATTAGATTACATCAGATTCAACTTTATTGTCATTACACATGTACAAGTACAAGGCGACGAAATGCAGTTTAGGTCTAGCCATAAGTGCAGAATACAGGTATAAATTATAAAGTGCAGTTATAGAATAACAATTAAGAATAACAAATAAAATGTAAAGACGTCTGACAATATTAATTGCCAAAAACATTAAACTTTAAATAGTTTGAAATGAGAAATTAAAGACAAAAAATAATCAATAAATAATTTATAAATAAAATGTCAAGTTTGATTTATGTAAATTTTTTTGTTTCATCTGAGAATAATTTTTTTTTGCATACAGATTTCTTCCCAAGCTGTTTTGAATATCGCTAATCTTTTAATAAGGTTGATCATGGTTAGCCTGCTAAAAAATCCCACATAAGGTCTCTATCAAGAACTCCTCTGTCGGCCCACTACAATGACCAACATAAACCACCACTACAAATTCAAGCTGGAAGGTTATCAACTAAAGACTTGTTTCCTCTTGCATCAACATCAGTTTTGTCATAAAGTGATCAGATCACAAGAGGTCAGCTGAGACAACCATTATGTTTGCATTTCTTTGAGATCTTTCTCTATTATTTCATCATTTTGGTGTGCAAGGATACTAATATACTGTATGCTGCTCATGAGAGAGCAAGAAAGCATGTGAGGGAAAATTATGTGGATGGTGACTATTTTTTTGATTGAAGTCCATGTGTTTTGGTGTGATTTCTCACAACATCTCTCATAATGATGACATGCTCTGTCAATAGGCAGAGAGCAGATAGTATTCTGTTGGAAGCGCATATGAAAGAAGTAAACCAAATGCATTTTCAGCTATTTCTGGACAAAATTAGATAAGCTCAAAACTTTTTAGACTCCATTTACACCTGTATTTAGCATCGCCCACTTGTGAGTGGATTGATGAAAACACATCTTATTACAAAGTGTAAACGGAGCCCAGGACATCGTTCGCAGACGTGTGACAAGAGCTTTATTCCAAGGAGATTGCAAGTGTTCTTGCTATATTTAGCACCTGCGTTTGCTCCCTGACCTTGAGCAGGTGTGTTCCACACGGGGAGTAAGAAAGCGAGAGATGGGGAAGTGGGTGAAACAGACACAAACTGGCAGGTAAACCTCAGTGCAGTGTTGTTCCCTTGATGAGCTGCCAGAATGGCTCAATCACACCAACAGCAGTGATGATTTGTGAGGGTCGGCCTTTTTGTTTACATCAAGGAACACTTAAATATAAAGATTACAAGAGTTTCTTTTATGTTTTTGTAGTGATGCCATAAAACCCCTAAAGAGTATTTCACTAAAAATAACCATTTATTTCTAAGTGTAATAACCCTTTTCCAGTATAAAGGACCAATTTTAGGTAAACTTAAATTAACATAAATGTCATTTAAATATATTTCTAATTAAACATTTGTAATCACAAATAATCCATTTTAAATACATTAACTTGCATTATTCACAATGCAAAAAATTCTGTATATTTTATGGTAAATTAACGGAAGCTGTGGCTGCCAGAAATTTACAATAAGAAACAGTAAAAATTTAGGGTAAAATACCAGGTAACACTTTATTTCAATGGTCCATTTGAGTATTAGTAGACTGTCTACTTAATATCTGTTGATACTGACAATCAACAGACATTTAACTGACTATAAGATACTTTGCAAGTACGTTAACTTACACCTAACCTAACAGTCTACTTATAATCTAATGAGAATTAGTTGCAATGTAACTTAAATTCAACAAACGGACCATCAAAATAAAGTGTGACCAAATACCATATTACATTAATTTATTATGATAATACACAGATGGATTAAAATACTAACATCTACATGTTGTGCCTTTGTTACACAGACAAATAACATATTATGGAAACTTACTGTCAACTAGTAGGGCTGGGCGATTAATTGAAAAGTAATCGAAATTGACATTTAGAAATTATAATCGATCAAATTTTTCCCGGTCAATTTTTTCAATTACTTTTCCCAGTTCATTTTTGATTTTAGACAATTTTTGTTTTAATTTCAGTTGTTTAACGTTGATGTTCAATAAATAATCATGGATAGTAGGTAGTGTGCGTGTCTTTCAATTATTTTAAAATCAGGTAATGCACCCTTCATTTAAAAATCTCTCACCTGTAATATGTGAGCATATTTACTGTACAAATCCTGTCAGTGAACTATGAGGGTAAAAAAATAAAATAAATAAATAAAATAATTGTTTATTAATCGTAAATGTGTTAAAATGTTCAATTAATCGAGATTTAGATTTTAGGTCAAATCGCCCAGCCCTATTAACAATGCGTTTTTATTGTGGAATTTACAAAAATACAATAAAAAAAAAAAATACATGTACCACCATTCCAAAAAAATAAAAAAAATCACAATTTTTTTACAGTGCAGTTAAATTCCTAATAAAGTAATTTATGTACTTATCTTAGTCAACAAATTAATAGTTACAATAAAATTTCATTAAAGTAATATTTTGAAAAAGGCCCTTCAACATACTTCTTTAAATTTGACATTATTGGAAAAAACACTGTGAGTGGTACTTAAGATTGGTAAGATACAATGTACACTTTCTATAAGTGTCCACTAAAAGTGGATTTAAAGTAGATAACATTAATTTCATTCATTCCTTTTCCTTTGGCTTAGTCTCTTTTTCAAAGGTTGTCACGGCGGAATGAACTACCAACTACATGTTTTAAGCAGCTGACGCCCTTCCAGCTGCAACCCAGTACTGGGAAACACCCATACACATTCACACACACACTCATACAATATGCCCAATTTTGTTCATCCAATTCACCTACAGCCCATATCTTTAGACTGTGGGGGAAACCGGAGCACCTAGAGGAAACCCACGACAACACGGGGTGAACATGCAAACTTCACACAGAAATGCCAACTGGCCCAGCTGGGACTCGAACCAGCAACCTTCATGCTGTGAGGTGACAGTGCTAACCACTGAGCCACAATGCCACGACATTTTTTTTTTTTGTTATTCGAATTGTTTTTAATAAATATACTTTGATTTAAAGTATACTGTTGTATGCCACCACATTATTTTATTTTGTTACAAGAATAAACGTACTTTGATTTATAGCATACTACATAAAGCACGCTATGTGTGCCTTCGGTAGGCTCAAGTAAATCACTTTGAAAAACTCTTCGAGATTTTCTGAAGAGCATTTCAGTGATCTAAAGAAGCTTTTAGCCACTATAAAGAACCTTTTTGAAATGTAAAGGGTTCATGGATGTTAAAGATTCCTCATGGATCAATGCCAGTGAAAAACCTTTATTTTTAAGAGTGTAAGGGGAAGACAATACAATATCACCCTACTAGGGGCACGTGTTTGTGCGTGTCCTTCACTTAATGATGCTTTCCAATGACAAAACTGCTGCTTAATACACATTGGGACATTCTGGTTTTAAATAAATGAGCTAAAAATGAGCCTGATGGTAGCATTTGGTTGTAATGGATCTACACATTGCCTCTGTATTCTATTAAATCCAATTCTTGACTGTTGGTTTGATGTCAGCCATTGTTTTCCATCATGTTTTTGCTAATAAGGCTCTAAAAACGCGATTCCAAAACCTAAAGATTGGTTTTGCCCCATAATTAATTTCCAGTCATCAAAAGAAAGGAGAAAAATGACGAGAGATTCTCGGCGATCAAGACTTTTGTCTCCTGTCAGCCCTTGAGCAAAGACACACAATGCTAATTTGCAATTGCCCTGCGCTCTTTTCTCTGCTCTCAGCCTTTTTTTCCCCTTTAGCGCCATGGATGGAGAGAGAGAGAGAGAGAGAATGGGGGAGGGGAGAGATTGTTCCCTTCTTTCTCTCTCTCTCCTCTTCTCGTATCCTGCACTACTGTAGCATGTTTTTTTTTTGCAGCTCTCCAATATTGGTGTAGATGACAAGGGGCTGATGATGGCCACGCATCCTCAACCCTGTCAGCTGTAGCATCGGATTTCCATTCGTTTGCTTTATCCGGCTCTGACGCTGCCATCTCCCATCAAGCCCAGAGGCGAGCCCACTGTCAATACCGATTTTATTTTTGACGAGCCACAATGCTAGGCTAATGCTACCTCTAACATTGTGGAAGCTACACAGTGAGGCTCATTAAAAAGTTGGATGTGTCATGGACAGAAAGTGCGAGGGATATAGGCAGAGTGGAAAAGAAAGCTGTTATTGCCTCATTTTTTTCAATTGAATATATTATTAAAAAAATACTATTAGAGAAAATATATTATAGTTGAAATATACATTGAATACAATTAGTGGATTTTTAGAGTGCTTTTTGACCCAGTTAAGTAATGGCTGAAATGCATCTTTACAGGTAATTTCAGTATTCTATTGGTTTTGAAATGTGATTTCTATTGAAGTAGGTGAACTGAAATGTACCTAAATGTCATTTAAATGTGTTCGTTACACATTTAGGATTGTAAATTAATACATTTGAAAAGCATTCCACCTGCACTACAGATAAATCCATTAGAAAGTGCTTCACATGCATGTTTAGATGTTCAGCACAAAGGTTTACTTGCTTAAAGCACAACAAAATATCATTTAAATCAGAGATCATCAAACTTGTTCCTGGAGGTCCAGTGTCCTGCAGATTTTAGCTCCCACCCTAATCAAACACACCAGAACAAGCTAATCAAGCTCTCACTACAGTAGGTATACTTGAAACATCCAAGCAGGTGTTTTGAGACAGGTTGGAGCTAAACCCTGCAGGACACCGGAACTTCAGGACCGACATTGGTGATCCCTGATTTAAATGATCATCTGAAAAATGCACTTTAACATACAGATTTTATATTTGACATTATTACAAAGAGAATTTTGAGATGTGCAAAAAATTCCCCACAGGGGTATAATACATGTACCACTATACAATATTATACTGCTAATACATGGTGCTCATACGCATAGTGTACCTCGCAGTGGCCTTTAATGTCATCATTTTTAGTATTATTATTCTGATTTTTGAATTATTACATTCAGTAGGCTTAAGTAAATTACACATTTTCTGAAGAGCTTTTCTGATAATTGATCAAATAGATCAGGATTAAAAGATATTAGATCAAACTTAGGGCCATTTTTTGTAATTCTTTAAAGTTTGACCAGACCTGTCAATGAAAATTAAAAACACTCTTTGTTCATTTTACTTCAGTACCCACACACTTTAAATTTTCATTCATTCATTTTCTTTTCAGCTTGTTCCCTTTATTAATCTGGGGTAGCCACAGCGGAATGAACTGCTAACTTATCCAGCATTTGTTTTATGCAGCGGATAACCTTTCAGCTGCAACCCATCACTGGGAAACATCCATACACTCTCATCCACACACACACACACACACACACACACACACACACACACACACACAC
>CAIGQQ010017334.1:18579-28912 GCA_903798035.1 Danio albolineatus | reverse complement strand
ATGCATCTGTAAGTAAGAGTAAAGTTAAATATCATTACTGAAGATATCGCTAAAGAATGGCAGGAAATGGGGAATACAGATAAAAAGAGACGACAATTCATATGAATAAAAGAAACTTATTATGAAGTTGTAGGAGTAGGTTGGATGAGTTCATTATGAAGATGAGATTTGGACTCATATTAATATGAAGTAATGTGTTTTAGACAAACTAGTCAAAGTGGATTAAAGTTTTTCAAAATTGTCTTAGAAATGTTTAAATGTTTTGATCAGTTTTAAATACTGAATATCTGTGTGTGCGAGAGAGAAAGTGTGAGAAAGAGAGAGCAGATATAGTGGAAAGTGGAAAACGAGGGAGAAATGTATCAATAAATCGTCATGGCCGCAACAGTAAGTGGGAGAAAAAAAGCTAAACCAAAAAAGACTTTTATTTTGGCGTGGCGTATGACGTCATAAGGCTGCGCCGCTCCTGCGCTGCGATTCGACTGGAGAAAAGTCTGTTTTCACTTCTACACAGATATTACACGATTGATTAAAGTTTCAGGGTTTTCACCCGATACTAAATGATGTACCTGCTGTTGACAGTATTATTTTAACCCTTTAAACAACGTAGTACTATTTTACTCGCAGTAATGAGGGCTATTGTATGAATAAAGTTTATTAAAAGTAGGAGAATTACTTATTTAAAGTTTATTAAAGAGGAAAGTGAAGTTGTGAAGATTGAAGAAACATTCAGAGTCAAACATGAAGATCCGCAGGAACAAACAGGTAGATTTAGCTTGTTTTTACCCAATATTTAAAATCTTTTGCTAATATCTAAAATATTGTACTTTTATTTTTGTTATTCATCTATTATTGTATCATTAAATGTATTAAATTATAATATTTTTTGATAGAGCAATTAAAATCTAAATAAAAATCATCTGGGCCATTTGAAAAATTCCTTAAAGAGCCCATATTATACATTGAAAAGGGTCATATTTTAGTTTTGGGGGTCTCCAACAGCAGGCTGATCTGATTGCATGGTCAAAAAACACTTTCATTGTCTTATAATATGCATTTATTTTTACCTCATTATCCCAGCGACTCCTATATGAATCGTTCAGGGATTCATTTGTTCCAAAACCCCTCCTTCGCGCGATGCTAAACTGCGCTGATTGGTCCGATGAACCAGTCTGTTGCGATTGGTCGACAGCGCTCAGCGTGAGAGAATGCCCACCACGGCTTATCAACATTGAAGTCATAGTGTGTGCGTGAGCTAATCTGCTAACACTCGCTTTTAACGGGAGTCGCCCGTATTTCAGACACCTCACCCCGAAAACTAACCCCCCGGTCTCCCAGCATATCACTCTAATTCTTAACCAGAAGTAAAAACAGCGACATACATTCAGTATTAATGCACACAGCGGCAAAAGCTGAACCATTATAAACAGCACCGCCGCACGCGTGTAGCAGAGCTCATGGTAGCCATAGCAACGACAAACAGCAGAGGAACACGCTCAAACGCATTTTAATCCGTAAACAAAGCGGCACGCGTCGCGTTTACAACGTGCTTTTAGACGCGATATGAGAATACAAGTTAACCAGAGACACTACAAGCGGTTACAAGTTACAAAACACAGTTAAATGCATCATTTACAAGCTAGAGAAAACAATGAGGCAACCGTTTTAATCGCACTTACTCACACTTGCTGGATAGCAGGCCAGGAAATGTCCCGGTGCTCCTAATTCTCCGTTGTAAGCACTCCTCGGAGGGGGAACAGCACATGGGAGATATTTCTGCAGAAACGACTAACTCTTCAAAGTCTCATCTTTGGGTTCTCTGCACACTTTCAATATCCAGCTAAGCACAGTGCTCTTCACTGTGTTGCCAGATGTTGCTGACTGATTTCAGCCCAAACCCTGTCCAAAGGGTTTTACCTGCAGAATCAAGTTGAAAACCGCCCGATCTGGCAACTTTTCCTCACCGCTGTTGTTTGTGGGCAGGATTGGGGATTTCGAATCTGCGCGCGCATAAATGGGCGGGGCTTATGTTTCGTGTTCACGTAATGCCGAAACGGCTAAAGACTCGTTAGCATGGCGACTCGTTTGAGGAACTATGAGTCGACTCTTTTATAGATGAATCAATAGTTTTAAACACTGTGCACTTTCAGATTTAAGCCTTAGCTGGACATTTCACTTCACTTAGAGCTGTGTGACACGCTGCATACAAGCTCATTTTCAAAAACCCATAATAGGGGCTCTTTAACCTTAGCCCATTCTGAGTCTAAAATTTCATTCATAATGGTCTTAAAAATGTCTTTAGTCTTACATTTAACGTGGTGAAACCTGCAAAAACCCTGGTTTAAAGTATGTCAAACACGTGGATGCCCCCAATATTAAACATGCTGAATGAAATGGACACTAAAATAATTAATTGTAATGCAACATTGTACAGTATTCTAAACTATATTGATGTTGTTGTGGGACGACGTGAGGCAAAACAAATTCTAGTGGAACAATAACGTTTAGCATTGTACTGACTACAACTGGCCAACAAACTAGTCTAAAAATGACTTTTGCTGCTTCAGAAATGGATTACAGCATGCTGATGATATGCAAACATTTGAGTGTAAAGTTCGTCAGTATTGACCATATTCTTCATGTACCAGCAGGCGCCGCCATTGGAATCTTTTTGCTTGAGACTTTTTTTAAAGAATTAATTTTTATATCCTAACAGTGTTATGCTGCCTAGGCATGGGACGATAACCGTTTTCAAGGTATATCATGGTTTGGTAAAGTCAAGGTTTAAAACCGCCAAAATTTTCTGCTGTACTGTCCCTATGGTATATGTAAGGCTTTTTTTTCTTTTTAAGTTTTTGTAGGACAGCAGTATCTTCAGCAGAAAAGATATCCAAAGATGCTGTTTTAAATAGTAAAGAAATCTGTGTTTTTGAAACAAAACAACAGCAGAAGTCAATGATTCATTTGAATGATTAAGCATGATATGTTTACTTCTACAAACTTTTCCAGCATATGTTTTAAACAGCGGATGCCCTTCCAGCTGTAACCCAGTACTGGGAAACATTTGCATAAATTATATACAATAATGCAAATACTAATATAAGTGTAAATTATGCGTACTTTCTATGAACATGCAGGATTTGTCTCAATCGGGTCTTCCAATCAAGTTACAAATGTTTAAATCTAGTAGAAGATACACATGAGGGACACAACACGAATAATCTAGAGCGAGTACATTTGATCATTTACATTTAAAGCCACAGGCACAAAAAGAGCTTGGTTTTCATCTGACCCCCAAAATTAAATATTCTGCAAGGTATATGATCTGAGTTTGAGCAGAAACCTCAGACACATTCTGGGAACACCAAAGACTTATTTTACATCTAGTGAAAAAGGTTCATAATAGGATCCCTTTAAAGCAGGGGTGACGCAGGGGTGACCAACCCTGCTCCTGGAGATCGACCGTCCTGCAGATTTCAGTTGCAACCCATATCAAACACACCTGCCTGTAATTATCTAGTGCTGTTCGGATCCTAATTAATTGGTTTAGGTGTGTTTGATCAGGGTAGGAGCTGAACTCAGCAGGAAGGTCGATCTCCAGGAGCAGGGTTGAGCATCCCTGCTTTAAAGCAAAGGTCTGAAACTAAGTTCCTGGAGCGCCGCAGTTCTGCATAGTTTAGCTTCAACCTCCTCCAACACACCCCTGCTTAATAGTCTCTAGTACTCTTAAAGACCTTGATTAGTTTGATCAACTGTGTTTAATTAGGGTTGGAGCAAAACTGTGCAGAGCTGTGGCCCTCCAGGAATCCAGTTTGAGACCTGTGGTTTAAAGGGATTGTTCACCCAGAAATGAAAATAGCCTCACTGTAGCATTCCCAGCTGAACAGATGCACTTTACTCTCAGGGACTGATGTTAATAAAGTGTTTAATCTTAAAAATAAATTGTCATAAGAGCTGAATAAAAGAAACAAACAAACAATACTCATTACACATATCCTTGAAATTGTGTTGAACAAATGCTCATAAGCCAATAAACTGATAAATACACATTTACAGTCTCACTGTACAGGCATGAAATATAAACCTGCCTAACTGTATAGTGTCTAAATAAGTATAAATAATTTGAATTGTTTTAAGAGCACTAACAATGACAATATTTAATGCAGATAAAGTATTTATGACTATGAATTACAACAGTGTCCTATTAGACTGCAACATAAACAGCTTTAACAATGAATTAATTTGAGTACAATTGGTGATCTTATTTTCAGAGAGATAAATCCAAAACACATGAAATGACCAAAATAAAGAGCCCAATGGCCGTTAATGTCCTATTTGTAGTGCAAGTTATCAGAAAATATATGTAACAATAAATATCATGCCTTTTGTACAAAACTAACAAATAATATAGATATCACTGATATTCAAAATCCTTATATATATGTGCTAACAACAATTAAACATTAACCAAAAGACGGTCAACAAACCATAAACTTTCACGATAGACAAAAGTCTTTCAAATTTCACTGATTAAACTATAAACAGTACCTTGTGCTCTTCGTCAGCTAGGAGCTAAAAGTGGGAAAAACCTTTTTGACTGCCTTTGAATTATTTTCACAGAGAGCACCGATTTTCCTTTTGTAGCACTAATCAGAGACTTCTTTAATGTTTACACTCAGCCCTGTTTCTAGATAACAGCACCCTCTACTGGATAGAGGTAGAAGTGTCAGTGATTGAACATTTTAAAGGTCCTCTACACTCACCATTTACTCTCCCTCGTGTGGTTTTAAACCTTTATGAGTTTCTTGATTCTGTTGAACACAAAAGAAGATATTTCGAAAAAATGCTGGCTTTCTGTGTGTTCCAGAAGAAAGAAAATTTTTAAAACCACGACGGAGAGTAAATGGTGAGGTCATTTTCATTTTTTGGTGAAAACATTCATTTCATGCTTGTCGCTTTGTGCCTTCATACTAAAGTTAACTTTTTTATTTTGTTTTTTAAGACCTGATGGTGCTGAAAGAAGAGACTCATCAACGGAATGAAATGGAAGAGAAACAGCAGTTTGAGAAACCCCAAGAAATAACGACTGATGAAAAACCCTCACTGACTAAAAAGACTTCATCATGCGGAAGACCTCGGAAATCTAAATCTGGGTGTAATTTCAGCTGTAAACAGAGTAGAAAGAGTTTCAGTCAAAAGCCAAACCTTGATGTTCACAAGAGAGTTCACACAGGAGAGAAACCTTACACCTGCGAACAGTGTGGAAAGAGTTTTGGTCAAAAACAAAGCTTTACAACCCACATGAGAATTCACACTGGAGAGAGGCCGTACACATGCCAACAGTGTGGAAAAAGCTTCAATCATGCAGGAACCTTTGAAGTGCACAAGCGAATTCACACTGGAGAGAGGCCGTACACCTGCAAACAGTGTGGAAAAAGCTTCTATCATACAGGAAACTTGGAAGTGCACATGAGAATTCACACTGGAGAGAGGCCTTACTCTTGCACTCAGTGTGGAAAGTGTTTTAAGCTAAATGGCACCCTTGAAGTCCACATGAGAACTCACACTGGTGAGAGAAGTTTTACTTGCACACAGTGTGGGAAAAGTTTTGCTCAAAAACAACACCTTGACATCCACATGAGGATTCACACTGGAGAGAAACCTTACACATGCACAGAGTGTGGTAAAAGTTTCAGATGTAAAAACACACTCAAACACCACATGAGAACTCACACCGGAGAGAAGCCGTTTGCATGTGCTCAGTGTGGAAAGAGCTTCACAACCAAAGATAGCCTCATGAACCACATGAATGGTCACACTGGAACCATAATGTTCACATGTGATCAGTGTGGAAAGGGTCTCACACGCAAAGACACCATTAAGAAACACATGAAGATTCACTCAAGAGAGGAATGTTTTAGATGCAGTGAGTGTGGAAAGGGCTTTAAAAGTAAAAGAAGCCTCAGCACTCACATGAAGCTTCACAATGGAGAGCAGAGTCCTCAAAATTGAGTCATTGTCCACACAAACACAGCAGATTTTTCATGTAGTTTGGCTGTTTATTCATGTGAAGTTTATTCATAAACTACTTTCGAGAGGATCACATGCTTATGATTGTCCACGGCTGGTCCTGCATTAGCTAACACATGATTCACCAATCTGATGAATCCTGACTTACTATAATTAACCAGTTTCTTACCTCAGTTATCTTCATCTTGAGGAATTCCCCTCCCACCCTTACTCCCCTTCCTTTCTAGGTTGGGTGACATGGCAGCCCAGTCATTAGAATTGTTGCCTCGCAGTAAGAATGTCTTGGTCGGCACTGAAAACAAAATTAGAAAGATTAGGGATGAGAAAATGTTTGGGGATATGCAGGTAACACTGTCCTACACCCTTTGTGTTTTTGATCATTCACATTGTTTGATTGTCACTCGCGTAAACAAACACAGATTTGCCTCCAATTTTGGGCTTTTGTCTGCAAATTCACAAAACTTGTTGGCAAATGAAAGTCAGGCTAAACTCGTGCCGTGTGAACTCGCCATAGGCAATGACAGTGAGCAATCGATGCACACTCCCTGAAGCCCTGTTCAGACTACACAATGCCATTTACCAGTTTCGACAAATCAAATTTGTGTCAGATTATGATGTTGATGATTATGATGATGATCAGTGTTGGGTAAGTTACTTTAAAAAAGTAATTAATTACTAATTACTTAATCAATATTGTATTTAAAATACTTTTCTAATTACTGTGTCTGAAAAGTAACTTAATTACTCAATAAGTAACTTAACTAAATACTTCTTGAAATCCCTATAAACCTTGAGTGGACAAATAATAGAAATTAAACTCTGTAAATAATAAATACTTAGATAAAACATATGAGTCAAACATGAAATAGTTTAGCCTTTTAGTTTTCTGAATCATCTTTATTATATTCTATTTTAAAAAAATCTATAATAATTACGTGCATAATAATTTTTAGTATGCTATGTAACCTTCTTAAATATTATTCTGCATATCTATCGATCAGGCAGGATCATGCAATCTTTACAAAAAAAGCATTATTTTTGGCGGTATTAGAATGAAAGCCTGTGCAGTATGATCGGAAGTGGACAAAAGGCTTAAGATTTATACGGCATGTTTTTGAACTGGATTGTGTCTCTCTTGTTTACCTGTGATCCGATCGAGCAAAAGGTGTCTTATTACTCTGTAAAAAGAGCAGCATCAGTCATGTTAAATTCGCCGACTCCCTCTGTCACATCTGTGTAGTCATCCTAGCCTTTCTCATAGTAATCTTCATAAACCAGCCCATGTAAGGTGCGCGATAGCCTTGAAAAAGCCGCGCGCTACAGCACGCAGGCGCGTAATGAGGAAAAATAAATTGATTAATACTGTAATGGAACATTTTCATTTCGTAAAACAGCCACTCGCTTCAGCTGAGTCCGACATCTTCCGCTTTAGAATATGACTAGCATCAAACTGGCGCGCGGCGCAATCACATGCATCTGCACTACAAAGATTTTAAAGCGCCAGAGTTTACTTTTACCTTTAGAACATAAATTAATAAAATTGTGTAAGATTATTCAGCGAGTTTAATTATTTTACAATGTAACACAGGTACATTATAAGTAACTGTAATTAAAATACCTAAAAATTAAAATTAAACTAAAAATTTAATTTAGTCACTTAGTAACGCGTTACACCCAACACTGATGATGATTAACCGTGAAGTTCATCATCATCAAAGCAGACAACCTGATGGTTTGCCCCTTCAGTGTTCAGCATCATGCACACGAAGGGGCAGTAACTGCTTCATTCCGGTGTTACACCACACTCACCAGACGTCATTCAGGGATGTAGACTTACCTATGCTGTTTGGTATAATGATATTGTGTGGTCCTATAATGTGCGCGTATGAGGAAGCCGCTGATCATGAAATTGTTTTAAATGTGTGGGCGGCTGTGCACACTTCTTCCGCTCTCTCAATGTCATGTCACAACCACGTGTGCTCTTTGTACATTATAAATAAAGCCAGGACGCACATTTGCTATTATCCTCTGCAAATCATTGGTTCTTGTGTCACTTTTTAAGTGCCGATCACCTCTAGTTTAATACCTGACAGTTTAGATGATAACCTATTACAAATCTATAAAAATATATTTTATAATGAATTAAAACTATTAAAGCTTTTTTTAATAGGGACTACGCTGAAGGAAAGTAAAAGTTAAAGTATATTGGGCTTAAAAAGATTTAATGGCTTAAACCGTCTGAATTGTTGACCGAGTTGTAGTTTTAGGCTTTTATTGTTAAGGTTAATAATTTAAGAGTAATAAGTTAATTAATTATTAACATTCTGATTGTTTGTTTATATATATATATATATATATATATATATATATAAAGGGTTTACATGGATATTGACATAACATATTCGCTCATGTCCAAAATAACTGAGTATATGCAATTGTAGAAAATCTGCTCAGTGGTTTCAATATCACTTTCACAACATTGAAAAGAGTTATCCTCAGTATCAAATATTAATCTCAGGAATTATTTTGATGGATACACATCATTAATCATTTTAAACTGAAGCTCTTTCATTTTGGGGAGAATCAGTATTGTGGGAAAAGGCTAGTTTCAGCACAATAGGACCTGCTGGTGAAACAAAGACAGTTTTTGTCAAATAAATGACATTCAACTAAATTTTGGGCTAGAAGTGGATTACATGTCGCTAAACTAGACCAAGATGGTGAAATAACGGAGGAAAATAGCCAATCTGATGATGAGCTACATCAAGGTTAGGTGAATTGAATTAGCTAAATTGGCCATAGTGTATGTGAGTGAATACAAGAATGTATTCTACTGGGGCATGGGCCACCCTCAACTGCACCCCAAAGCAAAAAATATTTATCCATGTATAAACAGCTATACTGAATATTATAAATTAAAATTATTATTACATTACAAATAAATTTAAGTATTATAATAAAAGTATTATTACACAAATATTATTTTGAATAAATAACAGAAATCAATCCAATGTAAAGACACAACTGGAGTGATTTAAGATCTTCTAATAAAATCTTTTGCATGAATTAAAAATTTATATGAGAATTCTAGAGAACACAAAATAAAAAAACTTATAGTTATCATTTGTCTGAAACCTGACTCTGATGGCTGATAATGTTATTAAGTTTAACATCCCTGACTCCTCATCTCGCCTTCATACACAAACTCATCTTACAGGAGCCATGTTTAGTCAAGACATGATCATAATCATATTACTTAAACGTTAGTTCTGCTGACATCACTGCATTAAAGGCTGTTACACCAGTTTCACAGTGTATGAGTCGTGTGTATTCTTCTTCAGTGTGTGTATTAAACAACCAGGATTCACACAAGGAGCTGAAGCAGCGGTGCGTGAGGCACATTAGGGATGGTTTTCTGCACACATGCATCAGTTTGTTTTCAATTGAACTACGTTGCTTTGTTTACTACATTGCCCCATTTACTGGGGCACGTGCCTCCGTAAACATTCTCTCGACACCCCTGGTGAGTCTCCTGCTGCTCTTGTGAGTCTCCCTTTTCAGCCTGTTGTGTGTTCATTAACTACAATTAAAATAACTGCCACAAAGAAGACATCTATCTAACAGTCTATGCCCACCACCACCCCCTCCTCCTCTTAGAAGGACATCTATTTACCATCTGACCAGCCATCCATCCATTAATCTATCCATCCATCCATCAATCCAAAACATACCTAGTCAGACCATCAGTTTGCAGTCATTGCTGAGGTGTGATTCTCATTTCTCCATATGCCCCAGTCTAATCTGAAAAAGACAAACACAAGACTAACAGAGCTCTACCTGCTGACTGATCCCAGCAATAAACCAAATGTTCTCCAGGGTTCTTCAGATAAATATTCACCATTCCGCTTGTGAGTCTCCCTCTTCTGCCTGTTGTGGTTCCATTACCTACAATGTAAATAACTGCCACAGACATCTATCTGACAATCGATGCCCACCACCACACCCTTCCTCCTGGCAAGACATCCATCCCTGACCATCAAACACCTGTCTGACCATCTATCTATCTGAAGAAGATACCCGACCAATCACTCAGTCTGTAAAATTTAAAGTATATATAATTTTAAATGTTTTATTAAGTTAATTTTATTCAACTTAAAAATGTAAGGCAGTACCTAATTCACTGCACCTCTACCTGCTTGCTGAGCTCCAGGTCTTTCAGTATATCTCCACCCTTCCCCTAGTCTCTTGTTCTGCTTCACTCCAACTTGCAAAAGACAAAAACAGTACCAACAAAGCCCTACCT
>CAIGQQ010017334.1:0-18479 GCA_903798035.1 Danio albolineatus | reverse complement strand
CCCTCTTTTGCCTGGTCTCTCCATTACCTGAAAAAAAAAAAAAAAAACTGACACAGACAAGGCTGAATTCACCATCTATACCAACCATCAATGCTGTATCTTGTAAGGATGTCCATCCATGCACGTCAATCAGATTTTTTAAAAAGAAATTCCTGACCATCAATTTCCAGTCATTGCTGAGGTGTATGATTCCTTTTTATTTACATGTGGTCCATTCTGAACTTCAAAATACAATAGAAGTTATTAATTTATCTTAAAGAGCCCCTATTATGTTTTTTTGAAAATGACCTTCATCAGTGTGTTACACAGCTCTAAGTGAAGTGAAATGTCCAGCTAAGGCTTAAATCTGAAAGTGCACAGTTTTTAAAACTATTAATTCATCTATAAAAGAGTTGACTCATAGTGCTTCAGATGAATCGACTTGATGTTCTTGACGTGACATGGATAAGGAACTTAAGCCCCACACATATTTTGCACGTGCAAACCCAGGAAAATTGAAATCCCCGGCCCAGAAAAAGGAGAAGAACACTGTGCCAGACGCTGGTTAAATCATGTCGCAAAGATGATGTGCTCAGCTGGATATTATCGCAAGTGTGCGGATGAGCCAAAGATGAATCTGTGAAGAATCAGTGGTTGAGGTTTATTTTTGCAAAAATACCTCAGCATTATAGCCCCAGCCTTGTGCTTCAGCAATCTACAAGCTTACAATGGGGGATTTGTCAGCTGTCTGTTAACGAAAGGATCAGAAAAGACTATTGATGTATGGGACTTTGCAGAGCTTGACAGGAACTTTACAGTACACAGTTCATGGACCAGTTTCTTCCTCCATGTCACAAGTGTAAGTACGTACGATTAAAACAGTTCTCTCCTTTTTTTCTCTAGCTAGCAAATTATGTATTTAATTGTGTTTTGTTACTTGTAACCGCTTGTAGTGTATCTGGTTAACTCTTTATATTCTCATATTGCGTCTAAAGCCTTGTTGAAAATGGGACGTTAAACAAAGTGACATGATAAAATACTAATATATATAATACAACAGCCAGACAATCTATCCGACAGTAGACGTGCAGTAATATTGAATGTGTTAAAGCTGACAGCACACAAATACATTATAACAGATCAATTTATCTGACGATATAACAAATAACAATCTGCAAATGTTAAACAAGATAGCAATATACAAATGAAGCACACAAACAAACAGAAGATACTGTATCTATCTCTGTCTATCTAAAGGAAAAACCCCCCCATCACTTACTGTCACAGTAAAGTCGCAGTCACTCTGGACTTTTCTCCCCATAGACTTCCATTCATATGCATGCGAATGCGTCAGACCGGAAACGCAAGCTAGTGCGACATGTTTTGCAGTTTGCTGTGGTGCAAAGTTCAAGCTTGGTGAACTCTGACCTGTGAAATCGCAGCATGTGACTGCGTGAAACCAATCAAAGCTTAAAACATGACCTCTCTGGACAGAAATTCATTATATGGACCAATCACTTGCTTTTTACATGTCTAATCATCTTGTTTAATCCCGCCTCTTTTCGCAGCGCTGTATGACAGAATTTTGCATGCTTAAACTCTAATGTGAGCGCGACTTTACACCAGGTTTTGCACCCTCACCTTGTCACGGTTGCAGGTGCATGCGCTTCTTCTGTTCTGTTGTTGTCACGTGGGATTGTTTTGTATTTCATGTGCTTTCTTGCGTTGCTGATCATGTGATCTTTTGATCAGCTGTTTTAATCAGTGGGTTCAGCTGTGCGTAGTTATCACGCCTTTATATTGAACTGGACCCAACACCATATTGTCAGTTCGTTACTTCTGTGTTTGTGTTCATGTTGTCTCTGTGATTCATCAGATCCTAGTCGGTGTGTTTTGGTCTTGGTCGGCTTTACATATGTGTCTCTCGTGTTCGGTGCTTATGCATCGGTTGTCTGCACTTATCCGTCCTGGGTAATATAAATCACTTGCAATTGGATCCATCTGACTTGTCTGTTATTCCGCCCGTGACAGAACGAACTGACCATATCATGGATCCAGCAAGTGTCGTGCAGCTACGGGAGATTTTAACACACAACAACGCCAGAATTGACCACCAGGAAAGACTTTTAACTACAACCAATCAGGCGTTACAAGGTCTGACTACACAAGTCACGGCACTTACCACCCTGGTGCAGCAGCGGTCAGGAGAAGCCCTTGCTGCGGGAGATCCACCTCTGCATCCCACGCCCTCTGTGCCGGTACTGGGTAATCCCTCGGCTGAACCGCGCCTTCCTCCACCGGCGTCCTATTCAGGGGAGCCTTTCCTCTGCAGGGCCTTCATTACCAAGTGCTCCCTGTACATGGACCTTCATCCTTCCTACTTTCCCACAGAACGCGCTAAGGTTTCTTTTGTGGTGATCCTTCTTTGTGGAAAGGCTGCGCTCTGGGGGACTACTGTTTGGGAACAACAACTTCCGTGTTGCACGTCATTCAAGTCCTTCACTGAGGAGTTGAGGAAGGTTTTCGACAGAGCAGCTTCCGGGAGGGAGGCGGCACGCTTTCTGGCAGAATTACGTCAGGGCGAGCGTAGCGTGGCGGACTACGCTATCGATTTCCGCACTCTGGCGGCGGAGTGTGGCTGGAACACAGAGGCCCAGTGGGACATGTTTTTGCATGGTCTTTCAGATCGGATTCATGACGAGGTGTACACTGTGGATCTGCCTAAGACTCTGGATGGTCTCATTGACCTGGCCATTCGCGTGGACACTCGTCTAGCTCGGAGGGAGACCCGCTGTCAGAGGATGACGTCACAGCAACCAGGGGTTTTCCCGTCTCCTGTTTCGGCAGCCGCTGAAGTAACGGGTTCAGAAACGGAGCCCATGCAGGTGGGCAGGTCCCGTCTGTCCTTACAGGAGAAGCAGCGACGTCGGTCTGAGGGTTTGTGTTTTTACTGCGCAGGAGCTGGGCACATCATGGCATCGTGTCCTTTAAAAAACATCCAACCGTCAGTAGGTAAGAGGTTACTGACGGGTGAAATTAACATTGAGAAATCCTCTTTTGCCGCAACTATACTGTCTGTTTCTCTCTCTTGGTCATCTAAAACTTATAACTGCCAAGCCCTTGTGGACTCGGGAGCAGAAGGGAATTTTATTGATTCGAGTTTTGCTTTTAAGTTAAAACTCCCCGTGGTTCCGCTAGTTCAGCCCATTTCTGTGCACGCCCTGTGTGGACTTTCTCTCCCCTCCATCACTCACACCACAGGTCCCATCAGACTTATCACCTCTGGCAATCATTCTGAACTTATAACTTTTTTTTTAACGGACACCACTAACACACCAGTGGTCCTTGGACACCCGTGGTTGGTCCTTCATAAACCACACATTAATTGGGGCCAGAACGCTGTTATGTCTTGGAGTGATTATTGTCATGTATCCTGTCTTTCGTCTGCTCGTTCTGTTGTGTCTTGTTCTGTGTTACAGGAGGAGTGTGTGGACCTGTCAAACGTGCCCAGTGAGTACCTAGACCTGAAGACAGTGTTCAGTAAGTCTCGAGCTGCTTCTCTCCCTCCTCACCGTCCCTACGACTGTGCTATAGACTTACTGCCAGGTACGTCTCCGCCTAAAGGCAAACTATACTCTCTTTCTAATCCAGAGAGGGAGGCCATGGAGAAATATATTTCTGATTCTCTGGCAGCTAAGATTATCCGCCCCTCTTCTTCACCGGCGGGGGCGGGGTTCTTTTTCGTGAAGAAAAAGGATGGTTCTCTCCGCCCATGTATTGATTATCGGGGGCTGAATAACATTACGGTTAGGAATACCTATCCTTTGCCGTTGATGTCTTCAGCCTTTGAGAACCTGCAGGGGGCGGCATTCTTCACGAAATTAGATCTCCGTAATGCATATCATTTGGTCCGCATAAGAGCCGGGGATGAATGGAAAACTGCGTTTAATACCCCCAGGGGGCATTTTGAATATTGTGTTCTCCCGTTCGGGCTTTCCAACGCCCCCGCAGTTTTCCAAGCACTCGTTAATGATGTGTTGCGAGATATGATAGACCAGTTCATTTATGTCTACCTGGATGACATTCTGATATTTTCTCGCTCTCTCCAGGAACATGTGCAACACGTCAGGCGAGTGCTTCAGAGGCTGCTAGAGAATGGGCTTTATGTCAAGGCGGAGAAATGCGTTTTTCATGCACAGTCTGTTCCTTTTCTAGGGCACATCGTGTCAGTCGAGGGGGTTCGCATGGATTCAGAGAAGATTCAGGCTGTGGTGAATTGGCCAACCCCAGATTCCCGCAAGGCCCTGCAGAGGTTTTTGGGCTTTGCCAATTTTTACCGGCGTTTCATTCGCAATTTCGGCCAGCTCGCCGCGCCTCTGACTGCGTTAACCTCCTCCAAAACTCCGTTCAGGTGGTCGAGCGCAGCGCAAGCTGCGTTCACCAAATTGAAGTCTCGGTTTGTCTCCGCCCCTATTCTTGTAGCCCCTGACCCTTCTCGGCAGTTTGTGGTGGAGGTTGACGCATCAGAGGTTGGAGTGGGAGCCATCCTGTCTCAGCGATCCGCTTCGGATGGCAAAATGCATCCCTGCGCGTTTTTTTCTCACCGTTTATCAGCCGCGGAACGTAACTATGACATTGGTAATAGAGAGTTGCTGGCTGTCAAATTGGCTTTGGAAGAGTGGCGTCATTGGCTAGAAGGTTCGGGGGTTCCTTTTATCGTTTGGACCGATCACAAGAATCTTGAATATATCAAATCCGCCAAAAGACTAAACTCTAGGCAGGCTCGGTGGGCGTTATTTTTCGGCCGTTTCGATTTTACCATCTCTTATCGACCAGGTTCAAAAAACATCAAGCCCGACGCGTTATCTCGTCTTTTCGATTTTTCCGATCGCACTTCGTCCCTCGAACCCATTGTTCCAGAGAAACTTTTTATTTCTGTTGTAACATGGGAGATCGAGGCTAAGGTTCGCACAGCCTTGGATGGGGTAACGCCTCCGCCCGGATGCCCACCGAGTCGTTTGTTCGTGCCAGAGGAGATACGGTCTGACGTCATTCGATGGGGACATTCTTCCAAAGTGGCTTGTCATCCGGGGGTGAGTCGCACTTTATTCCTTGTTAAACAGCGATTCTGGTGGCCAGCTATGGCTCGGGACATACGGGAGTTTGTTTTGGCTTGCTCTGTTTGTGCTGTTTCTAAGACTTCCAGTCGCCCTCCCGCTGGGCTGCTTCAGCCGCTGTCTGTACCCTCGAGACCCTGGTCACACATAGCGCTAGATTTTGTCACTGGACTCCCGCCATCCAGTGGCAATACGGTTGTTTTGACCGTAGTGGACCGGTTTTCGAAGGCTACTCATTTCATTCCTCTGCCCAAATTACCGTCAGCCAGAGAGACAGCGGAAGCTGTCATAAACCACGTCTTTCGCATTCATGGCCTCCCGACGGACGTGGTTTCTGACAGGGGGCCTCAGTTTATCTCTAAATTTTGGAGAGAATTTTGTCATTTATTGGGGGCTACTGTTAGTCTTTCTTCTGGTTTCCATCCTCAGAGTAACGGTCAAACAGAGAGAGCCAACCAAGATCTCGAGCGTATGTTGCGATGTTTGGTTTCTCGGAATCCCTCCTCCTGGAGTCAGCAGCTCTCATGGGTTGAGTACGCACATAACTCGTTACCAGTGTCTGCCACGGGCCTTTCTCCGTTTGAGTGTAGTTTAGGGTACCAGCCACCTGTTTTTCCCAGTCTGGAATCCGAAGTCGCGGTCCCCTCCGCTCACGCCTTTGTCCAGAGGTGCCGGCACACTTGGATCAGGGCCAGACAGACCCTCCTCCAAGTGGGTGCGCGCACAAAGGCTAAAGCCGATCGCCACCGGTCTAAGCCTCCCGTTTACGTTGTCGGTCAAAAAGTGTGGCTTTCATCTAAGAATATTCCTCTCCCCGTCTTCCATGTTTCTAAATTAAAGCCCGTTTTTCATACGGCAATTAATCCACACACTCCGGTTCCCCCCCCGCCGCGTCTCGTAGATGGGGAGACTGTTTATTCGGTTAAGCGCATTCTGGACTCGAGACGGAGGGGACGAGGATTTCAGTACTTGGTGGACTGGGAAGGTTACGGTCCTGAGGAGAGAAGTTGGGTTCCAGCTAGGGACATATTGGATCATTCTCTTATTGATGATTACAATCGCCAGGTAAGCTCTTCAGGGAGCACCAGGAGGTGCTCCTAGAGGAGAGGGTACTGTCACGGTTGCAGGTGCATGCGCTTCTTCTGTTCTGTTGTTGTCACGTGGGATTGTTTTGTATTTCATGTGCTTTCTTGCGTTGCTGATCATGTGATCTTTTGATCAGCTGTTTTAATCAGTGGGTTCAGCTGTGCGTAGTTATCACGCCTTTATATTGAACTGGACCCAACACCATATTGTCAGTTCGTTACTTCTGTGTTTGTGTTCATGTTGTCTCTGTGATTCATCAGATCCTAGTCGGTGTGTTTTGGTCTTGGTCGGCTTTACATATGTGTCTCTCGTGTTCGGTGCTTATGCATCGGTTGTCTGCACTTATCCGTCCTGAGTAATATAAATCACTTGCAATTGGATCCATCTGACTTGTCTGTTATTCCGCCCGTGACACACCTAAGTCTAAATAGACACTCACCTGACAATCATCACCATCATCATCACAGCACTATAAAGATTCTACTCAGATTTACTCAGAACTCCCTATACACCGTCAGTGTTGATTATTAGTATCAGTTTACTTACATTTCCTGTGTCTTCCATGTCTCTCCTAGTGTGGTGTCTCTTGGTTCCTAGTCTGGTCTTCATCCTGTTTGCCGTCTGTGGTATCCTTTTCCAGTCTGCAAGCCTGCACAGTCAAATATACAGTTTATGTTCATGGACTTATCATCTGCGTCAATTTAGTTACCTGCTTATACTCACCTGCCATCCTGTAAATAAACATTGTTTATATATTCACCTGAATCTTCTGTGACACTCTCTAAAAATTCAACTGTATGCTGGTCCAGGTCTTCAAATATATCTCCAATGTTTCCCTTGTGAGTCACATTCTTCTGCTCCACTCCAATATACAAAAAAACAAAAAACTAAGACAGCCCCAACAAAACCCTAACTGCTGTTCTTCAGCATTTATAAGACAAATGTCCACCAATTCTCTTGTGAGTCTCCCTCTTCTGCCTGCTCTCCATTAGCTGAAAAAGGAAAAACCTGACACAGACGAGGCCTATCTAACTATCTATACCAGAGGTTTTCAAACTGTGGGTCGCGACCCACTAGTGGGTCGCATCGTGAGGAATGGTGGGTCGCGCAAAGTCACTTAGCTGCATCTATATTAATGTTACGCTGAATCAAAACCAGCACGATAATGCGATCGAACAACTCTTTAGAGACGATTCTGTTTTTCAAATGAATCATTTAAGTTAAAACACATGAGCTGAAACAATCTGAATCAGCATTCATTGAATGAACCGAGTCCGATTCATATGTGTTGAACTGTCACGTGCGTCAGTAACATACATTCATGACCACAGCCGCGAAACGTTTGGTGAAATGGAGAAGTTTTTAAAACTAAAGGCGTCGCAGACTTCTGATACATCAGATCAAACCAAGGATCAAAAAAGGAGCAATTACCGTATTTTCCGCACTATAAGGCGCACCTAAGAGTCTTAAATTTTGTCAAAAAATGGCCGTGCGCCTTTTAATCCGGTGCGCCTAATGTGTGCACTGAGTTCCAAAATGCAGCGCCGGGCGAGTTACGCCACCATATGTGAATGGATTGTGGATGCCTGGGCTAAGGTATCTGCTTTAACTGTTGTTCGAGCTTTCGCGAAAGCCGGCATCATTGCTGAACAGGCACCTGGCGACGAGACTGACTCTGAGAATGATGAAACAGAACCCGGCATATTTAATGGCGAAACTGCCCAGCTGTTCAATACAGACACAGAAGATGAGGACTTTGATGGATTTGTGGGAGAAGACTGATTAAGATAAAGACATAAAAGACAACGTGAGTGTATTTCCATTATTTTCTTGTAGATTGTATGTTTTAGCGTGCGCCTTATAATATGGTGCGCCTTATGTATGGGTTAAGTACAGAAATAGACCCCGTAATTGAGACTGCGTCTTATAATCCGGTGCGCCTTATGGTGCGGAAAATACGGTAACTGTAAATTTCATTATTATTAAGTAAAATAAAAACTGCTCTATAAATGAGGTTTTATTAACCCATTTTCCATATAAAAATATTATGGTGGGTCTTGAGATTGACGTACTTGCCTAGGTGGGTCCCGGAATAAAAAAGTTTGGGAACCCCTGATCTATACCAGTGGTTCTCAAAGTGTGGTACACGGGCTTGCTTCTAGTGGTACGCAGAGGAATCACTGAATTATAATTAAAAATATATGAACACTCTTTTACCGTGTGACACGTACGATAACACCGATGTGATCAGCATTGGCTGCTCCCTTTACTGTATGATCACACCGTTGTTATTAGTATGTTTAGTGCATCACGTCATCAGATGCTGAGAATCTAAAAAACTGGAGCTCTTGAGCAGATACGCGCTAAAGAAGTGCTTCTGCAGACCAGTCCTGTTGGCATTTCAGTTACTGCAAACTCAGGAGTTTCCCCATGCTGCATCAATGGTAAAATAATGATCACTATATTTCAAAACTACACTTCAGCTAAGAAAGTCATGTTTTATACTTGGATTATTTTTAAGAAAGCAATGCCTGATTTGTAGTTAAACCCATGTAATGTGTGTGTCTGTGTGTGGATATATTTAATCCACATTGATGGTGAGAATGTTTGAGCTGTTAGCTGTAAGGAGAACAGATTTATGGCCACATAACGCTGGGTCAGTTGTAACAACAAAACACTTGTTAGTAACATCAGTGAAATGTTTCCACCAACCCCAAGCAGATTTAAAACTGTATTTCTCTGATTTAATGTCAGTTTTCCTATAGTCAACAAGTCAAAGTAGTTTGAGTTCAGTGTTTGACCTCTGTGGGCTCATGAATCCTTCAACTGTTGAAGCTGATGCACATTTGCACATTTGATTCAGCTTTATAACCCAGAGACACACAAATTATACTGAAAGCTCAATGTTGAATAAAAAGCTTTCAGATCCATTTGTTTGTCATAATTCTTATTTTATATGTTAAAACTATGTTGTAATTTCTATGTCATTTAATAGCAGACACTTGTACCTCAAGATCTCAAAGATATACAGAGAAATATAATAGAAGTACAACTATCCCCGGTCTCCCTCATACAAATATGTCATATGTACATGCAGCATATATTTCAGAATGGATCAAAAATGGTTTATATATGATAAGAATATGATTACTTATAAATCTATGAGGTCCAGTCTACATTTCCAGGTTTTGATGAATATAGGCTACTATATGCTAATACTTTACCTTTGAGTACAGCATTTTATTTACTTATTTTTTACCTTTTACGAACAGTACTGATTTTTAAATGCATTTTTATTTAAGCGTGAGCACAGTACAGTGTTAATGTTCAAACTATTTATAATGTTTAAAGTGGCTGACATAATTTTTATTAATAAATCTGCCTTGCTTTTGAACTGTGTAGAGCTGTAGCTGATTAACTAGGTCAACTACGCTACTATATTTCAATGCTAGTCATTAGGTGATACTTGGAGAGACAAATTCTTTCTGAGGTGAAAAAGTTTGAGAACCACTGATCTGTACCAAACACCAACCTCTTCATCTTGGAAAGACGTCCATTGATGCACCCGTCCATCTGAAAAAAAAAAAAAAAGAAATTCCTGACCATCAATTTCCAGTCTCTGCTGAGGTGTGTGATTCCCGTTTTCTCCATGTGGTCCATTCCAATCTGTAAAATACAATAGAAAGATGTCAAGTCATTAATTTATCATTCTTTGGAAGTTTCATCTACCATTGTCTCCAGTCTGGTTCTGTTCTAACACTAACAAATAATATTTCACAGCTATAAATAAATACTCTACAAGATGACAATGTATAAACTTAGAATAGATAAATGTGCTACAAGAATTATTATTAGATAGCAATATACAAATTAATGAAACATACAAACAACATTAGTATCTTTCAATACCAACCTGACAACATAACAAATGATAAAAGGACATTCTATGATTATAAAAAGGCTACTAAAGAATAAAACAATACACAAACTATAAAATATGTACGTATATATAAAATTCTAAAATTAATAATATAGCAATCTCCAATTCCAACCAACATTCAGTAAAATCTACAGTCTAAGCAACAACAACAACAAAAAAAAAGATGTGGAAAACTAATATAATAATCTGAAACGAGATGACAGAGAGAAATACTCAAATCTTTAGTGACCTTCAGCAAAAGCACGTCAATACAACCAAATATAATAACCTAAAATGATACTTTTAGAAAGATCTTTACATACCGCTAATGTCAGCCAGGGTCTAATGCGGGTCCCACTCAACGTCATCGAATACATTCTTTTTTAGAACGCCACTAGCAGCAACGCCACCGCGCCGCCTTAAAGGTGCAGTGCGCGATTTCCGTGAAGCACCCAATAATAATAATAATAATAATAATAATAATAATAATAATAATTCTGTTTAGGATGTGGGTCCCTGTAACGCTATCTTTTGAGTATATAAATAATAGGAACTTTGATTCTCAGTTTGACTAACTCTTGTATGTTTATATTCTATGTTTTATGCATCTAAAGTCTTATTTTTCAGGCATATAGTAAATTAATCTGTATCTTACCTGTATGTAATCTCTAAAAAAATAAATATAGTTCAGAAAAAAGTAATGAATCACACGTTATTATAATAGTAGAAATTATATAAAATAATGTAGAATAAAATAATAGATTATATCTGAAAATATGAATTAATAATAGCAAATAGAATATGAAATAGTATGTGTGTGCTCATCATAACTTTAATTCGAATATAAATAATACAAATACACCATTGCGTACATCATTGACTAAAAGGAACATACACTCTCAGAAATAAAGGTACAGGAAAGGATTTACCCAAAGAGTCCACAGTGGTACCTCAAATGTGCATATTGGTGCCCAAATGTACCTAAAACGTACCTTTGAGGTACCATTATAGACCCTTCAGGTACAAATTTGTACCTTTTAAAAAGCTACTGCCCCAGTGACAGCTCCTGTACCTTTATTTCTGAGAGTGTATAAAAGGTCATTTATTCCTTTGGCAGTGACTGTTCTGCAGGTTAGTGTGAGTCAGGGATGAGCAAACATATTTTTGAAAATGCTATTTAATATTTTTCCCTAACATATACATTTGGGCTACTAATTTTTGAATCATTATTGTAAGTTATTTTTGTTAGATTAGCTCCAGATTTGGCTTCATTTCTGACTAAACTAATGTATATGCACAAATATAATATTGTAAAGCGTCCTATTGAAAACATAAATTTAAATGAGATCTAGACTTTCTCACTCATACTAAGTCACGTATGGAAGAAGCTCTTGCTGAGCAGGTCACCAGAGGTGTAAAGAGTACCTGAAAACTATACTTGAGTAAAAGTACAGATACCTTACGGTAAAAATTACTCCATTAAAAGTTACAAGTCACCCATTCCAATAAGACTTGAGTAAAAGTATCTGATTTTAAAATAACTTGAGTATTTTACTCATGCTGAATGTAGGCTCAAAGTACAGAGAGGTTTTATTTCCTAATATAGAAATTAAATTTAACACCTCAATGTTTCGAAATGGCAGAACAAAATATATTTAAAAATGTCCAAAAAAAGGCACAAACAAAAAAGTAAATAAATTAAAATAAATACAAAGATGTAGTAAAAGAAATTCAGAGCTGACTTTGATGTGATTCACCTCTCAGTCTCAGAGGGGGCGATATTTTTATTCAGCTTCAACAAATGCTGGTTCTCATAGTTCTTGGAACTTATTCTAGCTCTTTTTGGCCTGATAATGAGGCCAGCACTGCTAAAAAGACACTCGCAAGCAGCAGATGCAGGTGGGGGAGTGTTGAGCCGTAATGACAATTTCAGTAGAGGTGGGAAAGTTTTCAGGACACTCATGTCATCACCAGCGTATGTCAGATAGGTATCAAGCACTGCTGGGCATTGTTGTGCCTGAGATGTCTTCAGTGGCTTGAAGAAATCCTCTTCCTCTGATGAAGTGGAATCACTTGTAAGCTGAGAGTTCTCCTCCATATTTTCCTTTATGAAGTCAAGACCTACAATACAATACACATTTGGAAATGTTTCAGCAACAATTTAAAGGAATTCAAAAATATTTATAGTGCTTTTAAAATTAAGCATATGCACACTTATTAGGTTTCAAATATATTATCTTAGCATTCCATAAAGTTTCCAAAAAAGTCACACATTACTGATAAAAGTATATAGAATATTGCCTAATATCCGAAATTATGTTCAATACTAGAAAACCCATTTTTTCACCTAAATTTTAGTTCTAAAATCAGTTTGCGATTTAACAATAATAAAGAAAACTATACTAATTAGCATGTCACTGCTCTACATTTAGTTTTATATGCCTGTAACAACAAACCGAGTTTGAGGACGGCAGCATCAGTTGTCCAATAAGTTTTAAACTTCGGAAGCAGGATTGCAGCCGCAATCAGCTCAGGATTATTGAGCATGTCACCGAAGCGCTTGTTCACACCTTCAAGGATTGCATCTACCAGGCTCTTGCAGAGTGTCATGGATATCTTGGCTCGTTTCAGTTTGGAAATCATGACGTTGAGAGTTGGTACAAGCCAGCTCCATATGCACATTGGTTTCTCCCTGGAAGATATTAATCACTTTGGCAACAGGGGCCATAGCCATGACAAAGAAAACCTTGTTTATGACTATTTAAATTAACTGATTATAGCAAAATTTAGATGCTATTCATTTAGGACGTAAATGATTCATAGGATAAAAGAATAATTTCCATTGATTTGTAATGATTTGCTGCCATCCCACCTGTTTCCCATTTTTAAATGAATAGTAAGAAAATATCCATTATTTCATCTGACATGTCAGGATGCCTTGATGGCATACAAAGATTCAGCTGGTGGAAAAAGGCTAAAAGTCTCTTAATAAAAAACGCAAAGCATCATTACTGTACATTGTAACATTACTCACATGGGGATTTTCAATTCCACACAGAGATTCCGAAAAACACCATCTCCCTTTTGCTCTTCAGGATCCTCTCCACTGAAAGAAACATTCCTCTTCCATCATCTCTGCAGCTTTGTTGGACTGGTTACTCTTGTTCCACAAGGCCCAACATTTGGAGAAGGATGATCTTGGTAACCTTTTGTATGTTTCATCTAATTGAGCAGTGTCAACATCCACAGTGGAAACCAAGTTCAGAAAATGGCAAGCACAACGTTGATTCTTGGGCAAATAAAATTCAAGATCATCCTTGACTAGAATTTCAGCAACCTCAACATATTCAATCTCCTCACATTTCTTCAGTGTCAGATTCATCCTCATCTTCTGATGGGGTTGCTGTTGCATGTTCTGTGTTGTGGCTGTGTATGTTCTCACCTTCATAGAAATGAAAGGCTTTCAAAAACAAATTATTTGTTATACAGACAACTTTTTCATGGATCTCAAATTCATTCCTCCTGCAGCTTCATCTATCTTGGTACAGATGTTTAATCATGATTGTACAGTAAAGTTAGGCTGCAAGTCATGAATCAGGTCCTTAAATTCATCTTTTTCAACCACGCTAAAAGGTTGGAGACCGTATACAGTGAATCGCAGTACAGCTTTATCAACGGTTGCTTGAGAAATTATTCTGGTCTCTCTAATTTTGAGTTGTTTCATTAGGGGCTCCATATTTTTACTCACATTCTTCCTCTTCTGAGCGATCGAGGTCAGGCTTGAGTAGTTTTTCAATTGATTAGGATGTTTTTCTCACAGCTAAATGCTCCTGATGCACAATGTATAATTTCAGGGATACATTTATTTACATTGCACAAAATAAATGAAGCTAAAATATAGTCATGTCATGTCACAGTGGTTTTTGCCATATCAGTAACTGTATTAACTTTTGGGAACATCATGCTTACAATACCATTGTGGAGTCAGACATAATTTGACTAAAATCACATCAAATTAATATTAAATAGACTCTTACCTCAATGTGTTTTCTCAAATTTGACAATGAATTCTGAAAAGCACTTATTTTCTTGGTTCGTGGCAAACAAAGTCGACACTGCATCCTGTAAGAGCCAGTCAGTATATCGGCAAATGAAAACATTTCTTTCAGATAAGGCCATGGATGGTTATCAGTGCTGCCACTGCTTGATGTGCCGGCTTCGGCTTCACCACTGGCTGCAGCCATGTCGCTAATTAAACACCTGGTATTAGGCAAGCTGCTAATTCACATTCTCACCGTACCCATTTGCTTTGAAAAAATGTCTTTATTTGTCACACAGCCTGCTGAAATCAAATCACATTCCAAATAACTTTTCCATCCTTTTTAATGGTTTTTGTTTTAGTTTTCTTGTTTAGTTTTTGTACAAGTTGTTCATTTAACCTGTGCCTTTCTACAGCTTTATCCCAAAGGTCTTTTGAAAGCAGGGTGTAATGTGAGTAAAGGGATGTATGATCATTTTCTATAGGCACTGTGAGGATATAAACAGGGTTTTAAGTCAGTTATTTCTATATTTTACTGTAGCATGTCAGTTTGAAATATCAATTTACATTTCCAAACATTATTTTTTGTCATTAATTGTAATTCTACAGTGAGATTATTGTCTGACAAAAGGCAGTGCTCCACACAGAGATCCGATCATCATCCAGTCTGTCTGGAATGACATAAAGAAACAGAACAAACTGAGACAAACTACTGTACATCCAGAAGAACTTTGGCAACATCTTTAAGATGCTTCAAAAAACCTACCAGCAAAGCTACAGTACTGGTCATAGTTTTAGGCACTTGTGCAAACAAGCTGTAAAATGAGGATGCATTCAAAAATAATGCATAAATACATTTTATTTATCAATTAACTTATATTAACTAAATCAAATCAATTATTGGTATGACCACACTTTGCATTTAAAACATTTGGTACACTTGCCCATTGTTTTTCAGGTGGCTTTGCAGGTAGATTTTTTGAAGCCCCTTAGAGATGTTGCCAAAGTTGTTTGTCTCAATTCATAAACTCAAAAGACAATTTGTGAATTAACAAAAATTGGATGTGTGAATTTAAGAATTGTGTGCTTCTTCAAAATATTCCACAAACTTAAGGAGATTACTAAATTTGTCCCTCTGGGCAGTGGCTTCCTTTAAATGCTACGTGTATTTATTGCAATCAGGTTAATTAATATTTTTTTATATAATATTTTTTTCAGGGTTTCACCTTTATTTGATAGGACAGTAGAGAGAATTGACAGGAAAGCATGGGAAGCAGAGAGAGGGGTAGGAGCAGCATAGGACCGTGAGGCGGAATCGAACTTGGGTCGCCATGAGCACCGGAGTGCATGTGTCGACACACTAACCCCTACACCACTGGCACTGACTTATCAATGGTTTTTAACCCTTATAGCAAATGAATCCTTCTTTATGTGTCTGAAATGTATGATGTCTGGTACTAAACAAAAGCTAGTGATATTTGCAATACATTGGTATAAATGAAAAACTTGCATCAGAAACAGGATTTGTCTTGTAACATATGATGTAAGATAGTAACGAACTTACAAGATATTTTACCACATGAAATTACCAAGCAGTTTGTTAAAGACTTGTCCTGAGCATTATAGTACAGGGCATAGGCCACCCTCCATGACAACTCCTCATTGGAAGAAGGTGCCATTGGGATGGATCAAACCAGATCACTTAAAAACCTACTGCAACAGTAAAACTTAGCTTTTTGCATTAGCTCGCTGCTGCTCTCTGGCCCCTCTCGCCTTGCTCTCGGACACTGCACTGCCACGCAATCGGGCCACAAAGAACTTTCCATGAACTTTCAGGAACGCTGTGTTTCGTCGAGGCCAGTCGGCGAAGGAAACACAAACAAATGTTGTCTCTTGCTGATCTGGTGCAAACTGATCTTAAGCAGTTAAAGAGAAGCCAAATCTCGGCTTTTGTGGTTTCTCAGGTGTGATTCTAAGATCTAGTAATAAGAGCTCAATTTAATTTGGGACGGTTGTCAACTCATTTTGCACAAGCACCAAAACTGAGAACCACTGCTCTGAGGTACTCAAAATAACAAACTATCATACTCGAAATGAATTACCTTCCTAAAGTTACTTCTCTACTTCAGTAGATCCTTGTAAATAATTCTTTACAATATTTAAAACAGTTTGATAATTTTGTCAATGAATTTCTCTGGAACAATAAGCACCCTAGGTTGCACGGGACTATATTGCAACAGCCAGTAGATAAAAAAAAAAAAAAAAAAGAGTTGGGGCTTCCTGAGCCTTTATTTCATTATTACGCCTTCAGTCTGAGACATCTCGTACACTGGTCCATCCCTTCTGAGAGAGCTCCATCTTGGTTTATGGTTGAACAAGCCATCCTACTTCCCCTTCCAACACTACAATGTCTATCCATCCATCTATTTATTCTTTTTATTTCGTAAATGTGTTATTTTTGAGGCTGATCTGAAAAATATAATAATTTTTACTGACAGAATTTTAGGTGCAGGCTAGGACTGTCTCTGCCATTTGCAGATAACGTTGTCCTTTTGGCTTCATAGAACATGGACCTTCAGCATGCAGTGGGACGGTTTGCTGCTGAGTGTGACATGGCAGGGTAAGAAACAGCACCTGTAAGTCAGAAACCATGGTGCTTGACTGGAAAATGGTGGCCATCTCCAGTTTGGAGGAGAGTCCTTACCCCAAATGGAGTTCAAGTAGCTGCATTTTTTTTTTCATGAGGAATGGAATGTGAGATTAAAAGATGGATCAGTGCAGCGGCAGCAGTAATGCAGTTGATGTGATTGCCTTTCAGCTCCTTCACCCCAACAGACAATGTTCTCAATTTACCGCTCAATCCAGGTTCCTACTCTCACCTATGGTCATGACCGAAAGGACAAGATCTCGGATACAACCAGACACATTTTACAGTGTTATGACCCGCTTGTTTGAGTCGCAACATAAAAGAGAGATGAACCAACAAAATAGCCTGAATGCAAATTGTTTATTATAAAATGTAACTCATAGAATAATCAATCAAAGCAACTAACAAATATCTGGGGATAATAATGAAGAACTTAGGATATAAATCAAAACAACACTTTAACTACATGGTACAAGTAATGTAAAACCATAAGGTTAAAGAGTCAATGAGATGAGGAGTCCTGACATGAGGAGTCCTGAGTAGCCACAGCGTCCTGGGGTAGCTAACACAACAACTTTTATACACCCATTGAGGAGTAATGCAGGCATCCAATCAGGATTTACCACATACTCCAATCTGGAGTCTTGAAAATTGATGACATCAGAAATAAAACAAGCACTATCAATGTGCCTCCTACAGCATCGGCCCAATTAGAGCTCTGTAGACCGGTAATGGATAAACTTGAAATGTTTTTCAACAGTAGGCAAGGAAGAATTATCTAAACTGATAAAATTGTCCAAATCATCAATGTCCATGCTAGATCCTATACTGACCAAATTATTAAAACAATTGTTTTCAGAAGTTTCTGAACCTGTCCTTAACATATTGAATTCATCCCTACTCCTAGGATACGCTCCTAAACTTTTAAAATAGCTGTCATTAAGCCTCTTATTAAAAAACACAGCTCGATCCCAAAGAACTAGCAAATTATAGACCGATTTCAAACTTGCCTTTTCTATCAAAGATACAATTTTTCTAGTATCTACTCAACTATGTTCCTTCCCACAAAGAAACAATATTTATGAAAAATTTCACTCTGGATTTAGAGCATAGCACAGAAACCGCAATCCTAAGTTCACCAAGCTTGAACTTTGCAACGCAGTAAACTGCGAAACTTGACGCACGAACTTGCGTTTCCAGTCTGACGCATTCGCGTGTGTATGAATGGAAGTCTATGGGAGAAAAGTCCAGTATGCTCAAAAGTCCACGGCTTAAATGCAAGTGAATGGTTTCTCTACAGTGTGGATCCTCATGTGTTTATTAAGGTTTGATGAGCAGTTGTAACTCCTCCCACAGTGAGTGCATGTGAATGGTTTCTCTCCGGTGTGGATCCTCATGTGTAGATTAAGGATTGATAATTGGTTGAAACTCTTCCCACACTGAGTGCATGTGCATGGTTTCTCTCCAGTGTGGATCCTCATGTGTAGATTAAGGTGTGATGATTGGCTGAAACTCTTCCCACACTGAGTGCATGTGAAAGGTTTCTCTCCAGTGTGGATCCTCATGTGTAGATTAAGGTGTGATGATTGGCTGAAACTCTTCCCACACTGAGTGCATGTGAAAGGTTTCTCTCCAGTGTGGATCCTCATGTGTAGATTAAGGTGTGATGATTGGCTGAAACTCTTCCCACAC
>CAIGQQ010017324.1:0-15603 GCA_903798035.1 Danio albolineatus | reverse complement strand
AAAAAAATCCTTAGCGTTGAACCCTAGGGTGTTCTCATTTTTGTCATATTGTATTAGAAAAAGTGTGAACGCTGCTATACAAACTTTGGTATGCTTCAAGCAAGTGAACTGAGAACGCTGAAAAGCAAAGTCATTGTTAACATCCAAATGAACTTTGAAAATATGAACAACACTGACTAAAAACATATAAACTAACATGTTGACCTAAAATTTACAGAATGTTCTAGCACACCTGATTTTTCTTGACTAATTACACTCCAATATGGGTGCCAGAAAACATATTGTAGTAGATTGGATCTTCGTTGGTTCTTTGTTTTTTCTGGTTCTTTTTTGGCTCCATAATAAATTTTACAGGATCTTCACAAGTTCTCAGTTTATAGAAATACCATTATATGTATGCATATGCAACAAGCGCATTTATTCCAGTGCGTTTAGCCGATTTTATAAGCTGTTCACGAGTTCATACGTGAGTAGTCCAAGAACGCTTTAATCCAGATGGCTTTATTAATAAGTGATTTGAGTCATTGCAGAGATGTATGGATGCAGTCCTCCAAGCTCATGGGAGTCACACACAATATTCATTCTTTTTCCACTCCACCATGCTTTTATATTCTTTACTGGACATTATTTAGTTTAAGTGACAAGACTTTTGTCTGAGCAAAGTCAGACACTGTCCTAATTAAATCATTAAAAATCAAGGCATGTTCAAGCCTTTGCCTTTTTATATAAGCCACTTCTGATACCAAATGATCAACTAGAGGTCAAGTTATTATTTGCTCCTCCTAAAACTTGGATACGCAACAAGACTTTTGTCAGGTAGAGTAGATCTTTTGAGAAAACTATTGACTTCTATGGTAGGAAAAACTATGGAAAACAATGGCTACAGGTTTTGAGCGAAGTATATTTTATGTTTAACAGAAGAAAGAAACTGAAAGGTTTGATAGAAGTAAATGTTGACAGAAGTTTTATTTGTGTGAACTATCCCTTTTCTTCAACTTAAAACAGACCCACAATTGTCAACACACCATAAACGTCCTTGGATCCATTGAAAATCCCTATTATTCTTGTTCAAAGAGTAGTTGCTCTTATTGTTAAAGTCATAGTTTTATGTTACTTCTCTTTCCTGTTTAACTTTTAGTGAACTTGGCATTGTGTGCTAAATTGCCCGTCTGGTGATTTTGATGGTGTCTTTGTCCTTGGCTAATAGCCCCCCTGGTATTTTTAATTTTTTTATTTTTGGAGGTCTGGCAGAGTCTTCTTTCTTCTCTCCGTAACGTCAGATGAATTTTTCTGACACTCAGACGTCATGTGGTTAGCATTGTGGAGTTACATTTTCTGTCGTTGACTGTTACCACCCCGTTCACCCCAGTCTCTCTTTCTTCTTTTCTCCTTCTATGTCTCTGTTGTGTCACGGCTCCTTGATTTATCCAGCCTCTCTATCTCTCGCTCTCCCTGTCATCGTTTTTTCAGTTTCTCGTTCGCCTCTTCTCTCCGTCTCCATGTGTGGTAGGGAAAGGTCGTATTGACCTACATTCGCTGGGTTAGGAATGGTGCACTCGCTGCCCCCTCCGTCTCCTGGCACAGCGCTAGAAGATCCTACTTATTCAACTGCAGAGAGAGAGAGACGCCAAGACAGCTTCCGACAGTAAATCATGGAGGCCAATGCTGGATCATCCTGAGAGAAAATGAGGGACATAGTTAGTGCCAGAGAGGGCAGATGAGAAGGGAAAAAAATGACAGAATAAGAGCCAAAATGAGGATGAGGGGTATAATATCTCTATTAGAAAGATTGCGTTTGCAGGAATGTGCATTTTTGCTGACACACTTGAACACTTGCGCTAGTTCTCTTTGGCACTAACTGTCAGTAAAATAAAGTCTCAAATAGGGTTGGGTCGATAGACGATGTCATTGTCCATCGTCGATGCTGAGCCAGCACCTCGATCCTCCGGCCTGCCCCCATCGCAGCAGCAACCCGCTTGTGAAAAACCGTGTTTGCACTAATAAGTCTTAGTTTTAAAATGAATAATTTTTGACATTTTGGGATAAAAACGGTCCAAATCCACACTGGCGTTTTATCTAGCATTTTTGAAGAGCCCTCCGTCCACATTATACAGCTGAAAGCACACATCACGTGACCACACACACAAACACTTTTGTCGCTTTATATGCGCACGTCTGAGGTTGAGCTCCAGGCAGTCAGCGGGTGTTTTGAGCACAAAACCCCAGAGACCAGTGCACGTTGGACCGTTTATCAAAGATGTACTGCTGGATCGCGTCTCACTACAGTTGTTAAACGTGATATTTAATTCATCTTGTCTCTGTCTAACGACTCTTCGTTCTTTTGAATCTATCAGGTAACGTGTCCCAGCTTCAGCACTGCTTCGATTTTCGCTTTCACGCTTGTACTTCATTTTAGTGAAAACCTCAGATACTGTTGGTTGGTTTCTGTTGGTTGTGCACCTTTTTTACCAACCAAGTTGGTCGACGCCATTATAACGGCATAGATCACTCTGCCTATTCATGCCAGAGTCATTTGGAAAAAGTGATTGACAGGTGGTAATTTGTGTGCAACTTATTTTTATGCGTTTCTAATTTGGTTATGGGTGAAACAAAGACCATGCGGGTCAGGTAGTTGAAATTGCAGGCTACAAATGATTAATTCGTAATGAATGAAGTAATTAATTAATTAATTAACGATAGCATCGTCTATTGTATGAAGCCAAATTGGTCGGCTTCGCCCAACCATAGTTTCAAGCATAGAAATGATTTCTTACATTTCTTACATATTACAATTTTTTTAATTTTGATCCCATCATCCCCTGTGAATCATTGTTTCAAATTTAATGGTCTCAATGTAAAGACTAATTCAGTCATTCATTTTCCTTCATCCTAGTCCCTTATTTATCAGGTGTCACCAAAGTGGAATGAACCACCAAATGTTCCTGTATATGTTTTATGCAGGAATTCCCTGGATTCCCTTTCAGCTTCCAGGTTTTCCCAATTCACTTTATACTAAATGTCTTTAGGGAAAGCGGAGCACCTGGAGGAAATTCACGCTAACACGGGGAGAACATCCAAACTTTATACAGAAATGCCGTCGGGACTAGAACCAGTGACCTTTTTGCTTTGAGATTCCTGTGCTGACCACTGAGCCCTGTTAACATAAATTTATTAAGAATTTCCAATATAGACATATCTGCTAATCGGCCATTGTTATCATCTGCTTGATGTGCAGTCCATTATTTTTTGTTATACAGCTAAGCTCTCTGCTAGTGGTAAAAGAAAGCAGGTCACCATGTAGTATATGCATTATGCAATGCAACCATTTTGCAACAGGGCATCGATCAGTAATACCAGTTTCATACAACACCTAAAGCCTGGAATACTAAGTAAAAACTTACTTGTTGCTAGGGCTGCACATATAGTTTCAGAATTAATATTGCAGTGTGCGAATCTGCAATAGTCACTGCAATGTCAAGTTGGGATTAGAATTGAGCAAGAACCACAGAGTTTTACTTGGATGTGTTTTTAAGACTTAAAGTGAATTTGAACCATTTGGGCACAAGAAATAAGCTAAAATTTGCAGCAACATCCTTTACTGCGTTGCTTTCTTTGTGCTGTCTCTGGTTAAAGACGCACTGTGAGTTGGTCTGACAGTTTAGCATCTTGAAGTATTGATCTTACTGTACGTTCACACCTAAAGAGGCGAGAGCGTCAAAGTAGCCGGAAGTCATTCATTTTCAATGGGAGCCGGCGATGAGGAGCATATCGGTGCATCTTCGGCGTGTGGGCGTCGAGAAGAATTGAAATCAAGTTAACTTTATGATAATGAGCTATGACGCGGTTCGCCCAAATTGCAGTTCTTGAGTAAATGAATGGCCAAAACACAGATATGTTTTGTTTATAGTTGAAAATGTTGCCATTTATTTGGCTCTTATGTCAGTATATTCATGTACACTGCTTATATACTTTGTCTCCTGATCATCATGTTAAGGTGTATTTTAATATTATGACCTGCATATTATGACTTGTTCATTTTCCCATAAAAAATACACATGACCAACCTCTTGACCACATGGTCAGTAAAAGGCCTTATGGTGTGATTTCAAGCGGTGTGTTTTTATTATAGCTGTTTGGCTATTGATGTGAGCAAACCCATGGCTGCTGTGAAATCTTACTGTATCAATCCCTGTAATAGTTAGGAATCATGCATAAAAGGCAAGCATTGTTGTTTGAATACAATAGTGCAGAAGCACTACTTCCCTTTTTGAAAACAACCGTGTCAAAGACATGTTTGTGTATTACAGCGTCCCTTGAAAGGCACACCTGAATGCTATTTCTGTTTAAAAAGCCCCTTGACGTGGCCCAGTTCATCCATTACAGTATGTAGGGGCACTGCCTGAACCATCCAAGACATAAAACGCTCACCGAGACCCGAGTTGACCTGTTTTCCTTGTTTATTGTTCATTTGTTCTTTAATAATCCAGCCCTCCATGAATTGTGATTTGTGCAATATTCACAAAGAATGTGTCTTTGGGATAGATTTGAGGATTTTTAAACTTGCCTCAAAAAAAATCTTTATAGGATGAAAATAAATAGCTTGAGTCCACCATGTTGGTACTGTCACATGATCTACCAGCATCAGTTGCATTGCTTCACTACCATTTGAGAAGTCTTCTTAAGTGGTTTCTGTGTAATTGGATGCACACTTCTGAATGTTGGTGTAACAGATCATCTGGGTATACTTTGCCTATGTCTAGTATTTAACACCATGCACTGTAGTGGGAACGCATTTGATTCGACTCAAATGATTGATTCAGAAATAGATAGATTCAAAAATGAGATGAACAGCGATGCATTATTTTTCTATTCCCTATTTGTTAAGAACCTTTTAATAGGCAAAACTGATCATCTAAAATATAACTCGCTTGGTATTAACTTCTTATTTCTTGTACTGCTCATAACTGGGAATGTGGCATGTTTAATTGTAGATTACATACTTGTATCTTATAAGTATAATTTTATATATATATATATATATATATATATATATATATATATATATTCTGCTTTCATAACTTAAATTCGAGTCATTCCACCTGCATAAGCTTCATCATACAATTCTTTTGGACTTTCAAGACTTAATGTCATGTCACACAGTGTTATCAACAATTTAATTGTACGTGATTAATATTGCACACCCCCTCTATGATCATTTTTTGTGGCCTTTATTGTGAATATGGGGATTCATCAGAATTTCGAGGACTTGAGAAATCATATCTGCTAGGGCTACACAATATATATCAGAAAATTATCTTTATCGCGATAATAGTAAATGTAATCTCCATATCGTAAAGAAGTGCAATAAATTAAATGAATTTCATGTGCCAAGCATTTGTGTGCTCCATGCATAGGATGTTTATTTAAATCTGACCAATCAGATGGGACCTTTATTATCTTCATCCTTTTTCAGTAGGTGCTGTTAGCTGAACCTAGAGCTAAAAATAAATACTTAGGAATTGTATATGGCAACAGCCAATAAGAATTATAATTTCTGTTGAGGTTTTCAGTCATTTGTGGTGTTTTAAAATAAAAATGTTTACTTTAGTATGATAGCTTGAAAAAATGGATATAATAGCATTTTTAATAGTTTACTTGCAACACTTTTAATATTTCCACAATATTTGTGTCTTGTTACAGCAGCTACTCCCAGGGGAAAATATGGGCTACCAAAAGTATCCAGGCTTCCTCTATGCTGAGGAGAGATCCCGGACGAGCCCCCAAATTATGTTATGCCTCATGTGGCTCGAAGGATGAAAAGGGCTAATCATATTATGTCTATCCAGTAACTTTTAAAATTTCCCTGAGATGTTAGCCACCATGAACTGAAGCAGACAACAGACGTGGCAAAAAGTGTTAGCTATATTTACAATAATAAAGAGAAGAAAAATAATAATTCAAGCACCTAAGTATATTTACAAATGTGTACAATGAATGCAAAAGAAAAGAAGGAAGAAAAAAAACTGATAGAGGGAAGGAAAATAAGCGATGCCAAATTAAAGAAAATAACAAATTAAACACCCGCTAACTGAACCCTCACTAGAATTATGCTCACTGGAAAAAAAATACAGAGGATAGCACTCGCTTCTTACCTAATGTTTTAACAGAGAATCAGCTACGTGCATGCAATATGTAAGTCATGTGACATACTTTACTTTCACTTCTCTTTTAGTAGATTTACGCAGTTTAGTTTGGACGTTCAGAACAGATGTAAAGCTCAAAACAATGAAGTAAACTAGAGAACAGGTCATACACACAAATGTCACACAAAAGACAAAGAGCAGTCACAAGAGACGAAGGATTCCCCCCAGTCTGGTGCGAGTCGTCACTAGTGCACTTAAATGACCCCCATCCTTTTCCTCATTGATCCACTCGTGAAAACTCTGTGAGCCTTAGATTTTAGCAGGATATCAGACAGCAAATAACAGAAAGTAAAGGAGGGAACAACAAAGCAACACCCAGGCACGTAACAGTTATATCGTAAATATATAGTTTTCGCAACACTCAACAACATCACACTTTCTCAGTATCGTGCTCCCAAAATCTGCATAGCTTTGAGTCCTGTGCAAGAGTGTTATCAACTTTTTGCTTGTCACGTTGGCCTAGTTCTTCAGTCAGCCAGAGGCTCCAGCACAAGACCCTCAGGATTCATCTCAGGGCCTGGTGTCGACTCGTTCTGTTTTCGGGTTTTCTCCGTGCAGCCTGCCCTACACATTCCCTTGTTGTAGCTGGGTTGATGTTGCGTATCACAGAACAATGTGCACCTCTCATCTTATTTTTGTGATGTTCTTCAAGCGTCCTCCCCCCTGATATAATGCTTAATTTGAGAAGATTGTGTTCTTCACAAATTTTCCAATTGCTCCTCAGAGAATGGAACATTGTGCTTGGTCCATTGCTCTCCCTCTCAAGCCGCTGTTTGGTGCTTCCTCACCAAAGAGGTTTGAAATACCTAGAGGAAATTTTTCAGCATGCCCATTAATCTCAATGCACACTGCTTAATTGTTGCATGCCCTATTGACCTTATTTTTCACCTACTAGCTGGCGCAGCCATTGTAATCTTTTTGGCTCAAGTCTTCCGCTCTCATTCACCTTTCAAGATGTTAAAAACCGCTTGTTATGCTGCTTGATGTTGAAAACTGACATTTTCTTATTATATTGTCCTCCTTTTTATGTATGGTTATGAACACATGTGTTTGTAGATCAATTAGTTTGACTGATTTCTGCCGTTTATCATTCCTAGTCGTTTCTCCAAACGAGCACAGTTCTGCGATGAGGGCTAGAACGGATATGCGGCCGGCCGGAAGTGCGATATGCACATTAATATAGTTGCATTTTTTTATGTATAACAATAGTTAATATTTTTTACAGTAATGTGACGGTTGGGTTTAGGGTTGGGGTGGGGGTTAAGCGCTAAAAATAACATAAATAATACTCTGTACAACTACTGTTTTCAGGTTACTGTGACGATTGGGTTTAGTGTTGGGGTGGGGCTAGACGATAATAAAATACAATGAATGGGAAATTTAATAAATAATATATAATTCCCGTTAACTTCTGGCCGCAAACGTATCCGTTCTAGCAACTACCCAGTTCTGCATTGTAGAATTAGGTTAGTAGAGAATGTTGTTTAAAATGTGTAGTTTTCCTAGCTGGCTCATGGTAACCAGCTAAAAATTGTACTTGTACTTGGGACCTGCACACAGTGCCAAAGCTACCAGTACCTGGTTTATGGATAATGGTATCCCTGTTATTAATTGGCCAGGAAACTGACTGAAACACCTGACTTAAACCCCATTGAAAATCTATGGGCTATTGTCAAGAGGAGGGCTGTGTAATATGGACAAAATAATCATTTTACGATTTTTCGAGCGAATATTGCGATTGCGATTTTTAGCAAGTCTTTTTGCTTTTTCAAACACGCTACATACACACATACTAAATGTATTCAGTGCACAAGAAGTGCATAAAACATTTCACAATGAAATAACATAGTAATCAGTTTAATAAATAAAACTGTCGTAAAATTGTCTTTAAAACAGACAACATTAAATTAAGATTAACATCAACTCTAGTTAAAAACACACTGTACACAGTAGTACTACCTGACTGATAAACAAAACTGTAATAAATCATCTTAAAAACAGACAACTAATATATTAGATTGAAATAAATAAAATAAGAAATAAAGATGAACTAACCTCAATTCCAGTCAGAACAATAAATAAAAACGAACGTAAATCAAAACCACCTATTCGGTTCTCCTGCTCAACTGCGTCGTGCGCGGAGTGAGCTCTGATTGGTTAACATCTTTCTCCCACTCAGCTTAGCTGTAATTGGCCGGTGTGCATCTGTGTTTTGGATAAAATTCTAAATAAATTAATAGATAAAATTGCAGCCTTAAGCGATTTAAAAATCACATGTGCTTAAATCGCAATTGTTTTTTTTTTGCAATTGCGATTAATTGCACAGCCCTAGTCAAGAGGAAGATGAGGGAACAGAGACCCCGAAATGCAGACGAGCTGTAGGCCGATATGAAAGGAACTTGGGCTACCATAACACCTCAACTTTGTCAAAGGCTGATCGCCTCAATGCCACGTTGCCATTATGCTGTAATTAGTGCAAAAGGAGGCCCAACAAAGTACTGAGGACATAATACAGTACATTAACACACTTTTCAGAAGGCCAACTGCCGTTTAAGATCCTGTTTTATTGGTCGCATGAAATATTCAAATTTTGTAAAATTTCGATTTCTGTTTAGTTCAATTATGACCTTAATCAGATAAAATTAATTAAAAAATGCTGTTTACATGGTCCACTCTTAACCAGAGTATTGTCTTATTCGCATTAAAATCAGATTATTGGTGTCCATGTAAACATACTCATTCATTTATTCATTTTCTTTTTGGCTTAGTCCCTTTATAAATCCGGGGTTGCCACAGCGGAATGAACCGCCAACTTATCCAGCATTTGTTTCACGCAGCGTATCCCCTTCCACTTGCAACCCATGTCTGGGAAACATCCATACACACTCATTCACACACATACACTACGGACAATTTTTAGCCAACCCAATTCACCTTTACCGCATGTCTTTGGACTTGTGGGGGAAACCGTAGCACCTGGAGGAAACCCACGCAAACTCCACACAGAAATGCCAGCTGACCCAGCCGAGGCTCGAACCATCGACCTTCTTGCTGTGAGGCGAATGTGCTACTCACTACGCCACTGTGGCGCCCGTAAACGTACTCATTGACAAATTATCCAGACGTGCACTGGAAATTGCTACAAGGTGGGGACATTTCTGACGTAAACCAACATGATAGGCAAAATGTTGACAAACTGTTATTTATAGATGCGCTGTAGTAAAAATAATCAAGTGAGACCTTTCTACATTCAACTAAGCGTGCCGTTAATTTATAATCTAAAAAAGGAGCAATTTTTTTTAAGGAATGACTACGTGTTGACCTGCATAATAATGCCAGTGAGTTTTCATCTTTCACTGCTGTTCTCTTGGGCCTTGTTTTAAAGTGATGCTATAATGAGCGCTAATATAACAGCAGACACTTGATCTCAAAGCTCGGCTCTCGTTTGGGGGATGTTTGTGAGGGCCTGATTGGAGACATGAATGAATCATGTGGAAAGCCTTCATAAAATCCATAGACTTGAGTATGTGCTCATCATTTAAACATGAGGCAGGATCCTGTCTTTGAGAGTCTGTGGTTTAATGGCATTACTTGCAATGTTCAGTTCCTATGTTCAGTTACTGTCACAGTAGCGTGTAATAGATCACAAATCTCATGGTTTGGATCACATTACGATTTTTGAGTCACGGATCAGACCATTTTTCAGATCAGCAAAAAAGGGACCAGATAAAATGTCATATGGTGGTACGGTGGCTCAGTGGTTAGCACTGTCGCCTCATAGCAAGAAGGTTGCTGGTTCGAGTCCCGGCTGGACTAGTTGGCATTTCTGTGTGGAGTTTGCATGTTCTCCCCGAGTTGGCATAAGTTTTCTCCAGGTGCTCCAGTTTCACCCACAGTCCAAAGACCAGTGCTATAAGTGAATTGGGTAAACGTAATTGGCTGTAATGTATGAGTGTGTGTGTGTGAGAGAGAGAGAGAATGAATGTATGGGTGTTTCCCAGTACTGGGTTGCAGCTGGAAGGGCATCTGCTGTGTAAAACAAATGCAGGAATAGTTGGTGGTTCATTCCACTCTGGCAACCCCTGATAAATAAGGAAAGAAGCCGAAGGAAATGAATGGATAAATGTGAAATGCTTTCTATTGTGACAAACATGAATTAGAACCTGTAATTTTAATAAAAATAAAAATAAAAAAATTATCAGATGAACAAAAATAGTAAAGTATTTAATACTGTAAAAAAAAATAATGCTAAATGTATAACTCTAACATTATAATGTTGTACAATGCATCATATTTATATGTTTTAGTCTAATTTTCAATTAATAATTCAGTAACTCACTCATAAATCTTTGTCTAGATTTTTTTGTATAGAAATAGTGGCAAACATTTGACCACTTTTGTGTTCATGTGCTGAACAGAAATGACTGATTGGCCCTAAAGGTCATCAGTTTACTGAACTCACTACTGTTTACTGAGTGTAAACACATATATAGAGACACTGGAGCATAGCATAAAACAGAACTTGCATTGCTCTCTTCATCCCTATTGTAACGTAAAGCACTTGAATGTTCTTTTTAAACCGAACAAATATGAATGGCTGAGTTTTATTTTGCCCATGATTATTTAAATGGGTTGATGTGGTTTGTTATTGGCTGGTTTCACCTGAGTTGATCCCGCCCTCACTCAAAAACCCCAATCTCTGAATGTAAGACTCTCAAAGTTCAATGCAAAGAGAGACATTAGCTATTACAGAGTTAGCTTAGCAAAGCCTACAGCGAATGAAGCTTGGAGACTACAAAAAATACATCCGGGTTAATGATGTCATAAACCCTTCAGGTTACAAGCATACACCCCGCACAGTGAAGGGGCGTGGCCAGATGTGCTGTAATGCTATAGCAGGACGCTTCCTGGTGACATGGATCCAATCTGCATTATGTTAGCTGACCAATCAGAGCATCTTGAGGGCGGACTTTTGGAGGAACTAGGAAATATGACAGTCATTTTCATGTTAGCTGAGTAGTTGTATATAATTAAAGTAAGATATATGAAAAAATACCGTGATTTTTTTACAAATGAAGCATGAGCACACATTGCTTTGGACCCCATAAACACAATCAAGCTTTAAAAATACACTCTGGACCGCCCCATTAAGGAAAACTGTGGCTTGATAAATGCTGCAATATTACAGCAAGATTCAGTTTTAGTTTCGATGTGAATTAAATATGTTTTACAGGGTTATTTAATTTTTTTGGATGCCATGAGGAATCACCTTTCTCATCACTGTTAAGGTCAAGGAATAGGTAAGACAGGAGATGAATAGTGAACAGGAACGCTGTAAGGAGAAGAAATGGAGACTGTCAAAATAGATCAGGGAATGAGAGCAGGGGGATGGGGAGATCTCTGTCTCTTTCTATCTCTCTCTCTCTCTGTGTGTCCTGGTTTTGTTTGATTGATTCCTATGTGTTTTTGGTCCTTAAACAGCTCAGCCTTTCTCACTTATTTGTTGTCTTTTTTTTCCCGCTCCTCCTGGAACACAGTCACACTTCACTGTATCAGCTCACACTTGTCAGACATGGATATGGATGAGAATAATGCCTCTTTAACAGCTTTGCAGATGCACATTTATGCCAGTTCACTTAGTTGTGCTGTATTAATGCTGTTATTTAGCTGATATCTCATAACCAGTGGGAAGAGCGGAGTTGACAATCATCAACGTTTGTTTATCAAAGTCTTTTGATCTCATTTGATCAAATCTTAAAAAGCCCTTATAATACTACCCTGTAAAAATGCTGGGTTCCACACAATTCCTTCATGTTGTCTTAACACAAATCGATTAAGTTAACTCAATTGTTTTTGCAAATTTAAGTGGATTGAACAAAAAAACTATTCTTTACCCCCCAAAAAACTCAACAATTGTGTAAATTTAGCTCATTTTAAAGGTGTATGTAAGTTTTGACTCTTCTAAAGCGTAAATATACCACGATATGTTTGCAGATATTTACGAAACATGCTAAGTAAACATACTTGTTTATCTAAAAAACTAAGTCAGATATTCTGCTTTGAAAATGTGTTTTCTGTGCTGGAACGTCTGTCTTTTGTTTTGGTCATTTAACCCGCCAGTGCCAGTTTAGCCAATTATATTTCAGCACCGCGGGTTGCCTTCGTGGAAAACCGGGTATTTCATTCATTCAGTCATGAAGGCTCTTAAAGTACGAGTCTGTGACCGAAATGCAACCTTTGGTGGACAGTAGCAGACTCCGAAATGAGTCACATATTCAGAGTTCCACATGAGGAAATAAAATGAGCAAATGAAATAAATATTATGAATTTAATCTATAGGTTAGCAGGCTACATTGTAACCGCGTGTCCTAACAACACACTACGTGATGAGATTTGCAGTGATAAGCAATTTGGTTCAGAAGCGCAAAATAGTGCACCTACTGCACTCCAACGAAGGGTTTGTAATCTAATTAATACATATTGAACCTCTTTAACATGAGTAAAGTTCTATTTCAAATGGTTTATTTTGTTTTCAAGGTCTGAGGTGACCTATCTGCTGCTGCTTTCAGTCTATGGCAATAAATGTCATGTAAAATGGCATTCAAACTTACATTTTTAGCATTTATCACTGAATAAAGCACATGAGGTGTACCTGAGGTGATCATTGTCAGTTTTCTGTTGTTCACCTGTGAGAAATAAAAGCTGTTTCTAATATTTCAATTTAAGGTGTTGGTTGGAACTAAATCTCTTTTTAATATGGAAAATATTTCTTCTGTTGCGTGCCGTTGCTTTTATTTAGAACATGACTTAAGTCAGCCTTTAGGCTCACTCCTGTTGGTGTCGTCGATCTGGCAACATGCGCTTGCATTTGTTTTGAACCAGGCGTGCAATACTTAGTTCAACCACTGGGTGTCAAACTTATATACTGCACCTTTAAATAAGTAGTTTGAACAAGCAGCAAAAATAAATTTGACTGTAGAGTTTATTTTTATTGATATAATGAATATTTTAATTAAATGAATAATTTAAAATGTTATCATTTTCAATGGGCTATATGCACAGCAAGTGTTTTTCAGCCAACAATAAACTTCTGATGAAAGTTTATTGTGACTTATTTTCATTATATAAGGTTGCTTTTACAGCATTGATGTTGCAATGTAATTAAAATTCAATCAGTTTAATAGACTTAAGCTTTCATTTAGATGTTCAAGTGTAAAACCAGATAAAAGACAGAACGCTAGCGCCATCAGTAGCAGCAGGCTAGTGCAGACACTCCATTAAAAATACTGTGGTGAAATACATTTCATTTTAAAAACATGGTGCGGAAAAATGTGATTTAATGCAGTGCTTCTTGTCCGGTCTGATGCCCTCTTAATACCATATAACAATCAGGCAGAGAAGATCACTGATTTTTATTATAGAAATCAGATCCTAAACCTGGCAATTTTTAATGGAAAGACCGGAAACGCTTGGGCTGGCTGACTGAAAATAAAAAGTCTGTGTACATAAACCCAGTTCGGGGTTAGAAGAGGTTCAATACACATAACAAGCAGATTACCGTTAGCAAAAATCTGAACAAATTTAGCGTATTCCGCTTTTTTACATCAGGGTATCTCCATAATGAAAACTATGATGTAAATACAAACAGTCTATGTGTTAAATTTAAATTGCTCAAACCTTCTTGCCTTCCTCCCATTACACAGTTTATTTTAAAAATATTTTTTTTGATTTCTAGCAACTAAAAGGTATTTCAAAGTTAAGATCCGCGTTTATATTATTTATCTCTGTTTAATGATCAGCGACAACTCCAAGTAAGTCACTGGTGGGTTGATTTCCTGAAAAGTGTAAACACTTTCATAACATGAAAGCTCTGTTTGTTTGAGCAGATCCGCACAGCAACATTGGCTCAACCAATGGGTGTGATTTTGGGGCGGGGCTGTCTGTTTGGCATAACACTGAAAAACGGGTGGGGAAACCTGTTTGGGATTGATTTTATTTTCCTGCACTCCTGTTTTGCTGCTAGTGGTCTAGAAATGACACCTAAATGCAGCTGTAACCCTTCGTGCCCTTCATTAACACATTCTCACTGACACACAATGGCAGTTAATGTTAGCATGCATCGTGATGTCTGTCTCCTAGCAGAGCGTATTTACTGGAGCTCCCCAGACCTCTGGGTGCCGCTCCACGGAGACTTCCAGAATTGAGACTTCGATTCTCTTATTATAAAAGCACTTGGCTTGTTTTTAGGGCTGCACGATATTGTAAAAATCTGATATTGCGATGTTTTATTTTCCTGCGATTAAAATTATATATTAATACAGTTTCAAAAGGTGAATAGCTCTATTTAGCAGTTTTCTGGAGAGTCTAACATTATTCAGGTACAAATTAGGGCTGTGCAATATGGACAAAATAATCATATTGTGACTTTTATTTATTTATTTTGTATTTTTTTATTAAAATAAATATTTATTTATTAATTTTTTGCGATATTGCGATTAGTATTAAGTTTAATAACTAAAACTGTAGTAAAATTGTCTTTAAAACAGACAACATAAAATAAATTAAGATTAACCTAAGTTAAACACATACTGTACACAGTAGACTGCTTGATAAACAAAACTGTAATAAATTGTCTTAAAAACAGACAACATGAAGAAATAAAGATGAACTAACCTCAATTCCAGTCAGAACAATAAATAAAAACGAACGTAAATCAAAACCACCTATTCGGTTCTCCTGCTCAACTGCGTCGTGCGCGGAGTGAGCTCTGATTGGTTAACATCTTTCTCCCACTCAGCTTAGCTGTAATTGCCCGGTGTGCTGCGTCAGCTCTGATTGGTTAACATATTAAAATCATGCGTACAAAAACGTGAACAAGATTCTAAATAAATCAATAGATAAAATTGCAGCCTTACGCAATTTAGAAATGGCATGTGCTTAAATCGCAAATTTTATTAAATTTTTTTGCAATTTATTGCACAGCCCTAGTACATTTAGTGTAAAAAAAAATGCTTTTCTTTCTTTGCATTGTTTCATTTCTAGTCCAAATATCTAAATTTTCAGCACCTTCAGAAGAAATCACTCAAAATTAAGAGGTTTTTTTCTTAAAACAAGCAAAATGATCTGCCATCAGGGTAAGAAAAATAATCTTGTTTTTGCTTTGAAATGTTGCTATTTAGACGAGAAACAAAACAAATATTCAAAAAAGAAAACCATTAAATATCTATCTATCCATCCATCCATCCATCCATCCATCCATCCATCCATCCATCCATCCATCCATCCATCCATCCATCTATCCATCCATCCATCCATCCATCCATCCATCCATCCATCCATCCATCCATCCATCCATCCATCCATCCATCCATCCATCCATCCCTCCATCCATCCATCCATC
>CAIGQQ010017322.1:0-12840 GCA_903798035.1 Danio albolineatus | reverse complement strand
ATGGTTTCTCTCCAGTGTGGATCCTCATGTGTTGATTAAGGTGTGATAAGTGGATGAAACTCTTCCCACACTGGGTGCATGTGAATGGTTTCTCTCCAGTGTGGATCCTCATGTGAATTTTAAGATCGCATTTTCTTCCAAAACTCTTCCCACACTGAGTGCAGGTGAAACGATTCTCATCCGTCCTTTTCAAAATACCATCAGTCTGTAAATGAGTTTTTTCCTCAATTTTGACATGATGTTCCTCCTCTTTACTCCCCTCATTCTCTTCAATAAGGTCTGAAATAAATAAATACAACTTTAGTTTTCATTAAGTCTTAAAAACTCTGATCAAAAGCTGAAAAGTGAAAAGACACTGGAAACATTGGCTACACACACTGTAATTTTGATGCACATTAAATGTAAAATAAATCAGATCATATTTTGTTTGGTCCATTAACATGTACACATTTAAGCAGATTCAATTCAATTCATCTTTATTTATACAGTGCTTTTAAATTGTATCAAAGCCACTTAAAATATAAGTTATAGTAAATTGAAATGGTGTCAGTCCAGTTTTCAGAGTTTCTTACATAATTGATCATAAAAGTCATTTTGGTCACATTGATAAGACCCAGATTTGAAAGCTGTAAATTGTCTATTTTTATTCGTATATATTCAAAATTACAACAAAATGTTTTTCTTTAATTTGTAAAGTAGACAGGCAATACTTGTTCATTCTGTGCCTGACTGGTAAACGCAACAGAAAAAAAGTTCTGGGGTAACAGCTGAACAAACAGCTGAATATTTGCCTGGCAGACATGAGACATACCTGTACAGCATCTGCATAAAGGCTGGAATGTGCACCTTTCCCTTTGTGTGCTGTTGGGTCATTTTCCTCCATTCTAGGGGTGATTTTGAGGCTTAATTTGGCCAACACTTTCTCTGGGTTTCAGCAAACAGACTCTATTATAACTTTTGTTTTATTGCAAAGCCATGACAGCATATAATCATGCATTTATGATTGTAGGTGTTTTAGGTGCATTGTTGATTTGGTCTCCACCCATGGGATGGCATTGAGAGTGTGTGGAAAAAAGAGAAGTTGACTGAACTGTTGCAGTGCAGGGAAACGAGTAGAGAAACCGGGTCTAGACGAGCAGTGTAAACTTAACGACTGGCTGTGAGAAACAAAAAGTGAAATTACGTATCGAAGCAACAGATCAAATGCCGCTGTCTTGTTACTGAAGTGCTCGTGACATCTGTGATCGAGTGCATCGTCAAAGACTTCAGTGCAGTGTACAGCTGTGCAATTAGTCACAATCACACAAAAAAAAGCGATTTAAGCAGATGCAATTTCTAAATCACGCAAGGCTGCAATTTTATCTATTAATTTATTTAGATTTTTATTGAGAATACTTTCTTGTGCGCATGATTTTAATATGTTAACCAATCAGAGCTGACACAGCACTCTGGGCAATTACAGCTAAGTTGAGCTGGAGAAAGACCAATCAGAGCTCACTCCGCGCACAACGAAGTTGAGTGTGAGAACCGAATAGGTGGTTTTGATTTACGCGAGTTATTTATTGTTATGAATGGATTTGTGGTTAGTTCATCTTTATTTTTTCATGCTGTCTGTTTTTAAGACAATTTATTACAGTTTTGTTTATCAAGCAGTTAGTACTACTGTGTACAGTATGTCTTTAACTAGAGTTGAGGTTAGTTATTCTTAATTTATTTTATGTTGTCTGTTTAAAAGACAATTTTACTTCAGTTTTATTTATTAAACTTAATACTTTATTTCATTGTAAAATGTTTTGTTATACTACTTTGTGTGCACTGAATACATGTAGAATGTGTGTATGTAGTGTGTTTGAAAAAAACAGCTGCCAAAATCACAAATAAAATAGCAATATTCGTTCCAAAAATTACAATGATTATTTTGTCCATATTGCACAGTCCTAGTGCAGTGTGTCCTGAACAAAATCAACTTGCCGATTTATCTCGCTAGCATGGAGTCAGCGAGCCGATACTGACAGAACTGGCAACTTAGAGGCTATGTTCACACTGCAGGCAAATGTGGCCCGAATCAGATTTTTTTCATATGTAGTCTTAAATCTGACACAGATCTGATATTTTGCAATGCGACCGCAGTGTAAACGGTAATGTCGGATTTCATGTGACTTTTACATAATCTTAGAGCGACATGCGTCATCATTCTGTGCTGCAGACGTCATTTACTCCTCAGCAGCAGCAGAATGGCACACAGGGACATTATTTTACCACAGAAACTTGGTTGTTCATTTAAAAAAAAAGATTTTGAAGACAAAACTGGAGCTTGTTAATCAATCTGGTTAACGATTGGGGCACGGGTTGATCATGAAGCTGTGTCGGGGCATGTTGCGGGGATTCGTGCTCAAAGGAGGGGGCACTTTCATTTTAAGGACGAACTTTCTGAGAGAATAAAGTGCAGGTGCTCAAGCACCTTCTCGTTTGGCTCTCGGCGAAGGCGGTCGCACTTTTTTTCTCTCCCTCCCATATCTCTCCTGGCTGGCTTCTTGTGTCTCGTCTTATTCTATCTCTGAGGCTCTCCTTGCCCTGCTTTCCAAAACAAAAGGAATTATGGATTTGATCAACTGGTCTCTGAACGCAATTGACACTATCTTCTCGACGAGAAGTCTGGGCTCGGGGGAGCCCAATTGTCCTGCGGGGACGTTTGTGGCTGGATACGTGATGGACGGGTGGGAGAAGTGGCGCGTCGTGTGCCTGGCTGCTCTGTCCCTGGAGGATATTGAAGATATCTACCTATTCGGAACTTTGATAACAGGGTTTCTGCTGATGGGCTTATGCGGGGCCCTGGGGTATCGACGATTGATGAAAGCGGTCAGTGTGATTCAAAACCCCACCAAGCTGGCCGGCTTGATTGTTGTGGTGAGCAGAGCTGCTACAAACCAGACTGTAGTCTTAGACCGCAAATTGGAAAACATCGGGGTGAAACTAGCAGCTCTGAAACAAGAATTAGCCAGACCTGGAGACGAGTGATGGACATTAAATATCAGTGAAATTGGCTGATATTGACCAAAATTTGAAAAGTTTCTTCTCTTTCGGCTTCTCTGTATTTTTCCAGCCAACGGCCTCGGCTGGAGACAAAACAACTTCTCCCGGATAGCAAGATAAGGAGACGCTCTGAATTCCTGCTCCCTGTCAAGGACACCTGTTGGACTCTACAGGCTTACACACACACACATACACAGCTACAGATAGACTATCACTACCTAGCCCCGCATCCCACGCCTTCGCATGCTTTCACCCACTGGAGTGGGTAGGCGGGTCTGTGTCCAGCGCTTTTTTTATAGCTGCAGGACAAGATGGCTGCCGCCCTCATCAGACTATATCCACATCCCCTGTTGCCATCCCCTGTTGCAATGTTATGTCTATGTGTTTATGTGCTTGATTGCTGGGGCTTTTTTTCTCCCTGATCTCACAGTGCCCTAATTCAAGGACAATGTGAGAGGGAGTTTTTTTTCGCCTCTCTCACCAAATGTATCCTATTTCCTCTTTCTAAAATGCCTACCTCTCGTCGACCTGTCTTCCCTTGAAATGTGTGATGTTTGTTTGTCTATGGTCGGGGGGGTTCTATTTCACTGCATGAAAGTGTATGTGACGAATAAAGGCTTCATTCAATTCAATTCAATTCAATTCAAAACCAAACCCCCCTTTCTGCACATGTCTGTTGTTTATAACGACGTAAAATGAAATAGCTCTGCAAACATAGATAAACCAACTCCGCCTTCACAGTTCAGTCTGCGGCTACTCTTTAACCCTTGATGAGTTCACTACACTGGTGGTCAGATAGACGCGCACCGTGGTTGTCATAAATCACAAATGATCAGTGTTTTCAATCACAAGAGACTTATTTTAGGTTTATAAATACACATTAGCAGTAGCAGAACAACCCTTTACAGTTCATGATATACACCACGGGTGTCTGTGAAAGGGGCAATAATTACATTAAGCATAACAACGTGCTTCAGTATACACATTGTGTGGATAAGTAGACCTTCTGTGCTGTCCGTACCTTCACTTTTGCGCATGAGGGTCAGTTTAGGACCAGATCTGTTCACATTGCAAATCTGATATTGGCCACATTTATAACAGCAGTGTGAACAGCTATGCAAAAATATCAGATCTGAGAAAAAAATCAGATTTGAGCACTAAGCCTCGCAGTGTGAACATAGCCAGAGAGAGCTGCGTCTGCCCACACTGTGCCCAGGCAGAGGTGGAGACGGAGGAACACTTCCTCACCCGCTGCACAAACTATGAGCATACCCGAGAAACATTCTACCCCAAACTACAGAGCATTTACCCACAATTCACTGAGTTAGACAATAAAACACAACTGCAATATTTACTGGGAGAAAAACTGACTGTATCCTTCTATAAGCGCAATACATTAACGCCTGTCACAAAAAGAGAGAGCAGACCAACAAAAACATCAGTGATGCGCTTGCATGCGCACACACACACACACACACACCTAGATTATTATAATTGAATCCTTGCAAATATACTGATTATTATTGTTTTTAGAATTTATTACCGTTTATCCTTAAATATTGATTGTAAAATGTACAGTGTATTCTGATCTATTATTATTTTTATTGATATAAATAATGACATATGAATGATATGATATATTGAATAATATATTTATATTTTTGTTTAATGAATACATGTATACATCTTTAATTTTCTATTCTACTACTATTAATTTTTATTATTATTATTATTATTATTATTATTATTATGCATGTCTTATTATTATTATTTTTATGTCAACTTTATAAATGCTTTGGCAATACAAAATTTGTCATGCTAATAAAGCAATTAATGAATTGTATTGAATTGAGAGAGAGGGAGAGAGAGAGACAGAGAGAGAAATAAAAAATAAAAACATCACAGCTCTCAGAACACCGTAAACATAGTAAGTTGATGGCGTGGGTTTTCAAACCAGTTTGAAAAGACGTCTGTGAGTACACTACTTAGCCTGGAGTAAGAACAGATCGTACTTTGTGCGTGTGTGTTCTGTTCCTTTGAGCTCTGAATACTCTAGTGGCTGTCTGACTTTTGTATGTGACGTCAAAGTAATCATTGGAAGTTTTTTGTTTGCAATTATGCAAACACACACTGAAATGTATTTAGTCCATCTGTGTTTTAACCATCAGGTTAACCACCAGGGGTCTAAGGGTGTTTTGGGGCCATGGAGAAGTTTTGACATGCACTGACATCTGTGTTGTTTTCAGTATCTTAAAAACATATTAATGGCTAAAGTGTGATAACACTGTAAACAGCACAAGCTGGGTTACAATACCTAAGCAGCATGTATGTATGTGTTTGTGTGTTTGAGAAAGAAACGTTTATGTGTGGATAGTAAAAACCTAAAATTTTGAAGTCACTGAAACAACGCCATGAAACACAGAGAACATTTGTTCACAAGACTTTTGAGAACTGGATCTTGTAGCCAAATTTTTTCGCTTCAAATGATGTGAAAATCATTGTTTACCTGCTCACAGAAAACAATATATTGAATTAAATTTCCCAAGTCACTTTTTGAGTGAAAATGGTTTATGCGAGAAGGCGTGAACTATCATTACTAATGCAGTGATTCACACCTGAGAAGACAAAGACCTGCATAATGAGCCATCAGACAGGTGTGTGACTAAGGCCCCGTTTACACTAATGCGTTTTTGTTTTAAAACGCATAAGTTTTGCTACGGTTAAGCCATCCGTCCACACTACGCCGGAGTTTTCGAGCCGCGAAAACGGAGCATTTTGAAAACGCTGGAGAGGCCGTTTCCATTCTAAAACGCTGCTGCCCCGTCTCAGTGTAGACAGTGCAAAACAGAGACATTGGAAAACGGAGGTGTGGCTGCTGAGATCCGCTACGTGATTAGGGCTTTGGGTCATTGCGTAACCTTGCCTTATTCGTCAAGTGCACATGGCTATAACGTCACCGGAAAACAGCAATACCAGCCTTCACTGTAAACACTGTATTTTCGATAGCCATGGATGTTTTATATTCATTTGTTACTTTAAGTAACAACTCGACCTCATCGTCTGTCCACAAAAATACCTCTCTTGCTTTCTTTGCCATCGCGTTCATTGTTCAACCAGCTTTTAACCAAATGCCGCGCGAGACACGTGCTTCCTGTTTATACTTAAACGCGCATGCCCAGAGTGCGCGAAGGGTCACGTGATACACGTTTTAGGTGGCGTGGACGCAGATATGTTCAGAAAAGCGGGGTGAAACGGTAGTGTGGATGCGGATCGTTTTCATGCTAAAACGCCGTTTTCAAACTAAAACGCACTAGTGTAAACGGGGCCTAAGAGGGAAGAGTTTCAAGAAAGAATCTGAGGGAAAAAATAAGTTTATTTTTTTGTTTTCAGTTTCTAAAATATATTTAACTATCACACAAAATAACTCGAGATACACTTGTGAGAGTCAGTACACCGTATAAAACTCTGTAGACTATAAACTATAAAATGCATATAGCAAATCTACAGATAAAGCTACTTATAAATACACTTTACATATAACCTAAGGCATGCACTTGAATTAACACATGAAACACTGCGTACAGAAGACACATTCAGGGCAAAATCAACAATGTAAATATGAAGAGTGCAAGATAATAAATGGTGTAAGGTTTGTACAAGCCCCGTTCTTTCTGTTCATTTTAATGACGCGTTTTTTTCTGACCAGTCTACATGTTGCATGCGCCTTGCAGACAATTGTAATAAAGTCTCGTGAACATGGTAGCATTAACTCTAATGCTCTCAGACTGAGAAACTAGACATAGTGTTGGTTTCATACTGAATACTTTATCAAACAATGTTAAATGTATTGTACAATGTTTTATATATACAGCTCACTGCTGTGGAGCTACCTCTGATAAAAAAAAAAACACTCTTAAATAAAGAAAGAGGTAGAGAAAGCCCAGCTGATATTGCTTTATTGATCCTGTGGGAAAGCAATAATGAACCTGTTTAAATATTTCTGCATAATGTGTTGAAAAACTATGTTTTGACAAAACTTAAAACCCAAAAGATTCAAGGCTTTGGAAAAAAACATTCAGGGGCTGAAGCTCCAGAAGCCCAACAACCCCCCACGCCACCCTGATCAGGAATAAACACCAACCTATTTGTTGTTCAGAGTCTTCATCTTTAATTTTGCAGGGTTCTGGATCACTCATGTTCTCGCTGTCCTTCGATAAACTCTTCACTGGAGCCTGATGGGAATATCCCAGTGTTTATAGCTGAACTGGAGGAGGAGGAGCTTCACTGGAGGAGGAGGAGCTTCACTGGAGGAGAAAACAATTATTTTAATTACATGCTGTTTGCATATATTTATATTTTAATGCCATATCAGCGGCACTGGCTATATTCATGGCAACACTTGTATTAAATATTCAATATATAATTGACAATCATAACTGTTTCTGAAACATAATTAAATATGTTTTTAAACACACAAAGAACAACAACACTGATAAAGTCTTTTAAGTTCTTTCAGTCTGAGCAATGATAAAAATTCCTCCAGAAAACACATTTTTAAACATTTGCCTTAAAATATTTCCTGAATAAAAACACTCTAATATCATTTAAAAATATACATTTTATTAAAATATGTTTTACCATCAAAATATCTTCACACAAAAGTTACACATAGTTTTTTCTTCCCTGTTCAATAAATGTGTGCAAGTCTTGAGTGGCTGATTCTACATCTCGTGTGTGCAGCGTGATCATGTCTCTCATTGCTTACATTTATCTGGTTTTGGCCAGATTTGATAGCAATAAATGAAAAAGGGAAATTTAAGACCTGTTTAAAAAATATTTAAGACCTACAACAAAACATTTCAGCAAATTTAAGACTTTTTAAAGGCTAAAATTTGGATTTTGAGATTTAAGACTTTAAGACCCTGCAGAAACCCTGTAGATAACCCGCGAGTACCGCATTATAGAAGTGTTTACAGCCTAGCATCGAGCTAAAAACAAGAGAGTATATTAGCATTGAGCACATATGTTAAAGCAGTTCAACCCGCAAGATAATTACAGCAAATCTGCGAACGCTACACAGGTCAGATATAATACACTTACTCTGAATAGACGCACAACACCCGTAACATAAGAGGAATTAAAGGAATTTAACAGCAAAGCACAACGCTCTGTTCTCTCCCCTCTCCGCTTCGCTTCAGACTGAGCGCCATCGGCAGGAGGTTTGTCTGCACGCTGATCAGCGAAAGCTGATTGGCTGGCTGTAAGCGCTCAGCGAATGCTGATTGGCTGCCTGTAGGCGCTCGGCGAAAGCTGATTGGCTGCCTGTTTCTCAATCAGTCTCTTGACAACAGAGGGGAAAGTTTGTGGACTGAAGATTAATTTTTCTTCTTTTTCAGGCTCTTCAGAGGAATATAACATTGTTTCTGTGCAATCCCTGGTTGTATAATACCTTCAGTCAAGCCTGGACCTAAAGTGTTTTACATTATTTTATATTTGACTGCATAAATCTTCTCAGTACATGTCAAACAAAGACATTCGCTCAATTACTAATAGATCTCAGATTTCTTTACCTGTTTGCGTGAGTTTTTGTAATAATATATTTAAGTGACAGAATGGTTCGAGTTTTACATAAATTCCTCTTATATAATAAAGTTGGTGAAGTCTCTACTCATAACTGCTCTCCACTAAATCACAAACGTGCTCAATCTAATCATATTATTTCCCCAAATGCTCTTTTTGTATTCAGTCTGAAGAAATATAAAGTCATTTGCTTTGGGAGTGTACTTAATATGAAGTGTTTTGCGTTGACTTTTCCAGTTCTCCTAAAAATGCTTTTATCCAAACTTTTGTTTCCTCTAAAATTGTATTTTTAGTTACTTATTGGAACTAGAGCCTTCTTACTATAAATGTATTAATTTATAGCTTTTTCTTTCTACATTTGGCATTCAGAGATTTTGATAAGTATGTGAACTCTAATAATTATTGCATGAAAGACTCTTGCTTGGCGAGTCTGATAAACTTAAATAATATGCTGTGATTTAAGTTTTGTAACATAACTTTCTAATTCATAATGTATCTTCTGTGGAAAAAGAGTGTTATTTCTTTGCATAATAAAAATATATAAGTATACCCAGGTAACAAAATTCCTTACAACCCAGATCTGGCCCACATTTAATGTATTCAACTGATCCACATACCTGTTCTCCCCATAGTCGTGTGGGTTTCCTCTGGTTTCTCCAAAATATGGTATTTAATCTCAAACCTTATTTTTGAAAAAGTTGGTGGTATCGAGTTTCTTTTAAAGTGTGACTTTGAGATTAATAAACTCCTCATTCAGTTGTCTAATTTTCACAGGCAGGCTCTTTTATGTTGGATTTTTCTATACAAACACAATTTTTCTTCCCATAAACAAATAATATGGAATAATAAAACTGTCAGATATAAGAACAAATCATTTTTTATGATAACTGGGTTAAAAAGATATTCTATTGGTCTCACAGTTATTAAACGATGAAGGATATTTACTGACTTATACTGAATTTTTAGAGAAGTTGAGTTTTCCAGCGCCTCCACGAGATTATAGTAGAGTAACTGATGCAATACCAGCCGGCCTGGCGAGGCTTTTGCAGGGTTACAGTGAAGCAAATAAACTAACAGTTAAAATGAGATTCTATTAGATGGTGTTGATATCAAAGATAGAAAATATAATAATACATTTCTCAGAAGTTTGATTCATTATCCTGCAACTTTTACACACAAGTACTTCTGGAATAACCCATTTGAGAATATCAACTGGAACTTGGTCTGGACTTACAACAACAAATATTGTGTCTCTAATAAAATCAGTGAAATCTGCTTTAAAATTACACATAAAATATATCCAACCAACCAGTTTCTCAAGAGATATAAAGTTGATCTTTCTGAGACGTGTGTTTTTTGTGAAAAGGATGTCGAGACTGTTATGCGTTTGTTTTATGAGTGTATGTTAAATATTTCTGGTTTGATGTTGAATGTCTATTTAATATACTGAGTGGTCATACAATTATTATTAAGAAAAGAGATGTCATATTTTACGTAGATAAAAAGATATAGATAAGAATCTCCTGTTTATGTTAAATCTTTTGATATTATTAGGCAAGTTTCATACACACACGTGTAAATGGTGGAAGCAGAAGCCGAACATCTTCTATTTCAAGGCTGATTTAAAAATCTATTTTGAAACTCTTAAAGGACTTTCAAGCCGTAAAGCGACCAGAACTGTGAATATACTTCAAAAGCTAAACTCCTCTTCTCTATGGTAAATGTTGTGTATACCCGCTCTTGTTTTTTACTTGTTTTTACTGGAAGTTTTACTTATTGGAAGATTTGTTTGTCTGTCCAAACAGCTTAAAAAGTATATATATGAATATTGTTTAGAGCTTATTGTTTCAGATTTTGTATTGTTACAGTATTTGCTTCGAAGAAAGTAATTAAATATGTTTGGTATGTTTTAAAATAACAGGGGCAGGTTAGGGTCACAAGTTGTAGCTGCAAATAACAAAACATAAATAATAATGACTTAGTCCTTTTGTTATACCCTAAACTGTCAATGTTTCCTGGGAGATACAACTCATAAAATCATTAAATCATATATCAAATATTTTTAAAAATCTGTTATATGTTTTACTTCGGTCCAGATAATATATTTATAATCACATGAAATAATTTTTTACTTGTCATTTTTTCACTTCTGACTGTTTAAGGATTAGATATCTGGAATAGGAAGAACACTAAAACAAACAAACAAAAAAAGCATTATTTTTTCAAATAAATGTTTTTAAAAAATCAAATGTTGTCTGGGTTTTTGTTTGTCAGGTTTGGCTAAATGTTGCTTGGAACTTTAGAAAGAAGCATTTTTTCGGTTATAATTTTGTTATTACCAGAATGCAACTTTATAATCAATACAACAAAAAGCACATCTCTATATGAAAACTTATAACTAGGCTACAGTTAATCATTACACTATCCAACTATGTGTGTGTTTAATTTTTTAATTAAATGAATCTAAATTAATTTGCAATTGGGCTTTTGTATATCTGAAATAGTGTGGTGAGTGTCTCAGTTGTTTGTATATTTAAACTCACTTTCTGATACATTACATTAACATTAACTTAGCTTTTATATTTACCTAAAACATAAAAAGTATATTTATGAACAGGACATTTAATAATCTGTAAGAGTTGACTTCTCATCTATTATTTGGTCATGTATCTTTTATCCCCTCTACTGGACGCATCAGGAACAACAGGGGAGTAAAACTGTCTGGATCAAAGTCTGCAATAACCTAAAATGATACTTTTAGAAAGATCTTTACACACCGCTAATGTCAGCGATGGTCAGACACTAATGCAGGTCACACTAGTTCATCAACGTCATTGTTTCTCGAACACATTCTTATTTAGAACGCCACTGACAGCAACGCCACCGCGCTGCCATATTCAGCTGCAGTGCGCGATTTCCGTGAAGCGCTGTAGAATAATAATAATAATAATAATAATAATAATAATAATAATAATAATAATAATAATTCTCTTAAGGATGTTGGTTCCTGTAACGGTATCTTTTGAGTATATAAAGAAGAGCAACTTTGATTCTCAGTTTGACTAACTTCTGTATATTTGTATGTGTGCTGTAAACAGACGCAACTGAATGGAGGAGTTGCTGTTTTCTCGGATATAAAATATAATAACGCTTATATTTAATAACTGATAATAATTTCATGTTGTATAAAACTCTAGTTACCTAGAAGTAAGAAAGGTCAAACGTGTCATGTATATTATGGTATAAAGAGAGATGTATTATCAATAAATGTTTCCTTTATGCTGGAATCCTCTTTTTTCTTACAGTTTTATAACAGTTAACAAAAACAGTTTATAAAAAGTAAAGAATCACACATTATAGATATACCCCTTTTTTAATAATTAAGATTTATAAAGATATTGAATTATATATATATAGCCCGAATATTACATCTATGTAGTATTTCCTTGCTAATAATAAGATCTCCAACCATGTTGCGCTCCATACTCCAATTCAGTAGGTGGCGGAAAATGCACCTTAAAGTTAAACTTAAACCGCCAGATAAAACTCCAGAAGAAGAAGAAAAACGTCATAAGGCTGCGCCGCTCCTGCTCTGTGATCAACTTTGCTGTGATTGAACTGGAAAAAGGTTTGTTTAAAAGCGTTTACACAGATATAAACCGATTTATTAAAGTTCTGATTGATTAAGTGTTTTAATGAAGGTTTAAACAGCACAATGTCAGTCCATTTTGAGTAAACATCACTATATATATGGAGTACTAGTTTAATCAGGTCATTTGTGGCAGTTGTTTCTTGCTCGGACTTTCCTGATTTCTGTTAGTTAATTACTCTCATATAAAGAAACTGTTGAAGCAGTGATGTGCGGTGAGGTTTGTGGCTGGTGAGGCACTGACACTTTCAATGTCCAAATGATATATACAAACAAATCCACCCGGTATATTTGCCAACTACTGATTGTGTTTCATATATCATGTCAGCATTGTTTCTGTACACATGGCAGGTACATATTGGGCCGAGGAGGAATGTAAAATGTATAGCGATTAAATATTCATCCCAAAAACACCTCCCAAACTCTCTCACTCTCTCTCTCTCTCTCTCTCTCAATTCAATTCCATTATTGCTTTATTAGCATGACAAATATTACAAATGTATTGCCAAAGCATAAATAAAAACACACATATTTAATGATAATAATAATGAAACACAGTAAATAGTAGTTAAAGAAAA
>CAIGQQ010017320.1:4066-14371 GCA_903798035.1 Danio albolineatus | reverse complement strand
TCTCAATCCAATAGAGCACCTTTGGGATGTGGTGGAACGGGAGATTCACATCATGGATGTGCAGCCGACAAATCTGCAGCAACTGCATGATGCTGTCATGACAATATGGACTAAAATCTCTGAGGAATATTTCCCAGTACCTTGTTGAATCTCTGCCACGAAGGATTAAGGCAGTTCAGAAGGTAAAAGAGGGTCCAACCCAATATTAATAAGGTGTACCTAATAAAGTGGCCGGTAGTCTAATAAAACATCACTTGGGAAATATTTGAAAAACAATTTAAAAAAATTTCAGGAGGGCGAATAATTTTGTCTTCAACTGTATGAAGGCCTTCTATAGATTCTCCACATTCATCTTGACTCAGTTTTTTCTGTGCTCTCCCAGTTGCGACATCAGATTCCTGAATCCAGTCTGAAAGTCCAGAAAGAGTCTCCCAGAGCTGTCGAAGAGTCTGAACACACCACTGAAGATGCCAATGTGAGACAAGAAGAGGTAAAAACAAAACAAAAAAAGTGTATCATCAAAATCACATATGGCGTAGTTGAGCTTTAACAGCATCATTAATTTAATGTAATCAAAATATGATCGGTTAAAGAGAATCCTCAGCCTATAGCAGGCATCACCAATCTCAGTCCTGGAGGTCCTGTGTCCTGCAGGGTTTAGCTCCAACTTGTCTCAGAACACCTGCCTGGATGTTTCACGTATACCTAGTAAGAGCTTGATTAGCTGGTTCAGGTGTGTTTGATTAGGGTTGGAGCTAAAATCTGCTGGACACTGGACCTCCAGGAACAAGTTTGGTGACCCTTGGTCTATAGAGTGGAGGAACTATGGCGTCAATTTGTATGCAAAACCCCCGGAAGCAAGTTAGCATTTTAGCACTTCCGGTTCCCTCGTCCCAAAGTCAATGGGTTTTTTCAATGGGATTTCAGATAAATCGCTTAAATAAGGTTCGTGGCGAACACAAACTCAAGATACTTTCACGTTTTACTCTACGAGATAAAACACATCAGTTACAGCACACTCTTGATTTATTAAATCCGTTATGCTTCTTTTAAAAGACGGTTGATATAAAGTTGCTAAACGAGACTACAGGCAGTGTCGGAGACATTATACGTCATCCAGCTGATCTGGTCTGGAGCACAGCCTGCTTGCGATGGGCATTAGGATTTGACTGTTAATTAAGTAGTTTCATGAATAGTATTTCATAGTTTGCTGTATTTTTCTAATTTTGAATTCATATTGTGTGTAGATAATGCCTTCACTTGTAAAGACTACAAGAACAGATTCATTTGCTGATCATTTATTTTATTTAAACGATATTATGAAGAACTTACTGCTGACCAGTGCAGTCTGTCTCTGTCCTGCTCTCAGTGATGCAAACGTGTGAATAAATGTATAAGAAACACACACATGTGAACTGTCATTTTAACGTGAACAATATTTTTTTTTTGTAGTTTTTTCTTCATCTGAACACATTTAACTCTGTCATAATACTCTCCTCCTCAACATGTTCAGCATATGTGACTGTATGAGCTGCTTTTCGCTGTACTTTGTAACAAAAAAAGAATATTGAATGTTGTTCTGTGTCCATGATGGAACATGCAGGTGATAGTCCTGTCCCTCACGCCTCATTTCTGTCGTGTATTACTAAGGTAAGCGGGCTGTGCACGCGAGCAATACGCTTATTTAAATATGTCTCATGATGATACTATGTAGGCACATTTATACATCCAGTTTTAAACCTTTTACAACAACCGTAAAGCAAAACAAAATGAATTTCCTACGTAAAAACTATCCAAAAGGCACGTATATCTATAAGTTTTTGCGTATTTATTTGTTTATAATATATAGCATGGATTATAATATAATAAACCAAAAGATTAAACCTTTATCATGGACCATATTTCTAAAATAAGCTTAAAGAGTTGTCTGTAGCAGGGTGGTGCTGACCTCACAGGTGAGCGCCCTGAAGGCTGTAGTCCACTATTAACCTAATGTTAGCTTTTCAGTTCTTGCGTTTACATTTAAGATCCAAAAGTGCTAAAGGTTGTATTTTGGTGTGAGGATTATCCGGCTGGACTAAACGTGTAAGTGTAATGAACAGTGTTTGAACACCGAGATATTATTTGCAATCTTCGAAAAGCCTATGGGAAAATCCTGTGGGGATTTTATCGAGAGAACCAGTTTTATGCTAGCAGCCGATTGGCCTACAAGCTAACGTCATAGTTCCTCCACTAGTGACCAGTGATTGGCTCTGTGTATTTACCATTATGCTTTTCCCCATTCGAAACTATACGAGTGACACCTATTCTGTATTCACAAACAAAATACTTTGATATAATGATATATTTGATATAATGATATATTCAATTAAGATTGTGTTTCAGAAAAGCGCACTATAAATACACTGTATTATTGGTGTTTTTAAAGATGTTTGTGTGTTGTTTCCTCAGGCTGCAGTTAACAGTGTGCTGCTCAATCCTGTGTCTCAGCTTTCACTCGCCATCAGAGAAAACACAGAACAGCTCACACACAAAATCAAGTCAGATTCTGCTTTTTATTTCTCACTTTCTTCTTCTTCTTCTTCCTCTGCTGCTGCTGTCTTTTTGATATAAGAATGTTTTGAAGCCGCTGAAATGAAAAGATGCCAGAATTATTAGACCTCATGTTTATTTTTCCCCACTTTCTGTTTAACAGAGATTATTTACACCTTTCTAATCATAATATTATTAATAACCCATTTTTAATCACTGATTTCTTTTCTCTTTGCCATAATGACAGCACATAATATTAGACTAGACAGTGTTTCCAACTACCTATGGCGTTATTTCAATGTCAGATGTTGTGAGAGCAGTATAACAAGTCGAGATCGCATTCATACGAGCATCGAATCTCTTCGCTTGCGTGCCGATTTCCACTGTTAGTGCACAAAATGTCTCCAATAGACCTACAGAGCGGCATTGATGCATCCTGAAGTAAAGTGAAACAGCCATAAACTCCAGCCAGATAAAGTCACTGTATGCAGAACCACAGACCGTTGTAAAGAATACAGGGAGTGCAGAATTATTAGGCAAGTTGTATTTTTGAGGATTAATTTTATTATTGAACAACAACCATGTTCTCAATGAACCCAAAAAACTCATTAATTTCAAAGCTGAATATTTCTGGAAGTAGTTTTTAGTTTGTTTTTAGTTTGAGCTTTTTTAGGAGGATATCTGTGTGTGCAGGTGACTATTACTGTGCAGAATTATTAGGCAACTTAACAAAAAACAAATATATCCCCATTTCAATGATTTATTTTCACCAGTGAAACCAATATAACATCTCAACATTCACAAATATACATTTCTGACATTCAAAAACACAACAAAAACACATCAGTGACCAATATAGCCACCTTTCTCTGCAAGGACACTCAAAAGCCTGCCATCCATGGATTCTGTCAGTGTTTTGATCTGTTCACCATCAACATTGCGTGCAGCAGCAACCACAGCCTCCCAGACACTGTTCAGAGAGGTGTACTGTTTTCCCTCCTTGTAAATCTCACATTTGATGATGGACCACAGGTTCTCTATGGGGTTCAGATCAGGTGAACAAGGAGGCCATGTCATTAGTTCTTCTTCTTTTAGACCCGTTCTTGCCAGCCACGCTGTGGAGTACTTGGACGCTATGATGGAGCATTGTCCTGCATGAAAATCATGTTTTTCTTGAAGGATGCAGACTTCTTCCTGTACCACTGCTTGAAGAAGGTGTCTTCCAGAAACTGGCAGTAGGACTGGGAGTTGAGCTTGACTCCATCCTCAACCCGAAAAGGCCCCACAAGCTCATCTTTGATGATACCAGCCCAAACCAGTACTCCACCTCCACCTTGCTGGACGCTAAAAAACAACGACTGAATGTTTTGAATGAGAAGCTGTAGCGTAGCTGTGGCGGGAATGAATTTTAGTGTGGTGTCCCGCCATGAAAGAATGAATGTAGCGGAAACCATGCTGGATATTCTTCAAGATACTAGTGTTCAGCTTAAAGTGACATCTGAAGGCTTAACTAGGGTAATAAGGGTAAAGTTAGTGTAGAAAAGGCTGTAATGCATATACAGGACAATGGCGCCCTCTTGTGACATTACTCAATATTTCACTAATGATGCAACTTCCCCTTTAAATGATCCCTTTTCAGAGTTATAGAAAATCGTTCAGAGCACGGACAGACTTCGCTAGAAGCACATTCTTATTATTGCCGAGTGCGTTCAGACACGAGTGAGTGACCATTTTCGGGTATTATTTGAAGTGTTATTTATCATTTATATAGCAAAATGTTTAGCTATTTATGTCTATGTTCAGTATTATCAGTGATAACTAAATATAATAGTATAAGTGTGCCACGTGCGTCGAGTATTGCATCATCCATAGACTCGCGAATGAATACGTATGTGAGATGATTAAAGGGTTATATTTGAGTTTATTATCGTTTACTGTTTGTCACTTTGAGTATGTAAATATTGTTACTTTATGTTATAAGTGATATTGATGGGGAGATTTAAGTCTTATATCAATACATGTTACTAAGATATATATGTGTAGCATATTGAGACTGTCCTACTATCTCTGTACTAATAGATATTCGTTATTTCTGTTTATTTAGAACCACTCATATTAAGCTACCATCTAAAGCATTGTGCTGCTCTACCTTACGTTAATTCCACAATCAAGGACTGTAAACTCTCAACCAGTACCTGTTTATTAAAGTGTTCTTCGTCTCTGACCGGACGACTTATATCTGCTCAATTTCCACCAGCACTCACAATAGTCTACCTTACAGTTAGGGTAATAAGGCAAGTCACTTTCGCTACGCTTACAATCGCCTGTACAGAATCCGTTTGTGAAACAGCATCTGTTTATGACTATGGAGCGCGTCTGACAGTCACGCACCGCTTTATGGCTGGTTTGAGGATCGCACAGGAGGAGCGACGGCACCTGTAATGAAAAGGAAAGGGAATCCGGCCGTTTTTATATTTATTTCAAAGTGTTTCATGCCTAAATAAAGCGAAAGCACAGAACTGACTCACATTTAAGAGCAAGGGGCGGACCCTGGTGGTGCGGCGGTATGGGTTGGTATAGAAAGGATCGGCTTTTTAATGTTTATCGCCACCCTTCAGAGAAAGACTGAAAGTACTGGAGAAATACGATTAATGTGCTATATGAATACACATGAGTTGCTTGCTTACATTTCTGTTCTGTTTGCGTCCTGTAGTGTTATGTAATATTTCATATGCTGGTTTCATGTTAACACATTGTGGCTTTTATTTTCAGGGTTTTGTTTCATAACCGGAGAGATGTTTTGGGTGAAATCGAGGCAAAGATCAGTGCAGAGGATGATTCTCCATTTGTGAAAACATCAAACAAGGTCAACACGTCTCTATTTTTAAATAATTAAACGTTAATATTGCTAAAAATATATTTTAGCATTTTACATTGAATGCACATAATGTTTATACCGGTGTAATTTTATATGATTGAGGTATTGGTCCCACTTTATATTAAGTGTCCTTAACTACTATGTACCTGCATCAAAAAATAAATACAATGTACTCACTGTGTTCATAATGTATTGCAGATCACTCCTGGTGCTATTGAGGTGGGATACGAGTAGGTTTAGGCACGGGTTTTGTGGTGTGGCTAGGTTTAAGGATAGGTTAAAGTCTAAGAGATGGTCAACAGTGTAATTAAAGATGTAATTACAGGAATTAATTACAGATGTAATCACATGCATGTATTTAATCAATCATAAGTGCAAGGTAAAAATATGTATTTACACAATAAGTACACTGTAACAAATTATTAATTTCAGTGTTAGTACATGTTAGTTATGGCCACTTAATATAAAGTGGGACCGAGGTATTAAACATTTTAGTAACATGAATATTTTATTTTAATAATCATTTAATTATTTAAGAATTTTATTTATTTTAATTAATTTTGTTGTTGTATTTTAATCAATTTTAGCGTTTTTATTTTTATTATTTTTATGTTTATATTTTTACTGCGGTAGAGTTTTTATTAATTTGTATGTCAGTTTGTTATTTTACCATGTTAAACTACACAAATTTTATTTTTGTTCTAAAATTTGGTTTAATTAAATTTTATTTGTAATATATATGTAAATATTTTTTAAAAACATACATGTGGATTGTAAAGTCAAACATAAAATTAAGTAAAATTATAAAAAATAAAGGATAAAGTTAAAAAAACATATGCATAATTAATTGCAGTTACTATTTTACTATAGTAAGTACATGGAACACATGCAATACGAACACCTTGAAGTAAAGTTTGGCTGATTTTAATGTTTAGTCATTTTAAATGCATTTAATTGTCTTAATTTAAATTAATTTTAAATGAACATTTGTGTCCTGTAGGAAGTGGCGTCGATCCTGAGAGAGCTGAGGAGAGTCCAGAAGCAGCTGGAAGGTCAGTTTACGCTCATTCATTCATTTTCTATAGGCTTAGTTCCTTATTTATCAGGGGTCGCCACAGCTGCATGAACCGCCAACTATTCCAACATATGTTTTACACAGCAGTTGTCCTTCCTGCTGCAAATTTAATACTTTTTAATCTTGTCGATCCTGAGGGAAAACAGACAGAAGTGTGGGAAATACACTTCCAGACTGGATTATTTGTCCTCCTGTCAAATGTTTATTCTTTTGCAAATATTTCACATTTCAGGACAGTCCTGGAGTTCCTGTAATTTTAAGTTCTTTTCTAGACATTGAAAGGCAGGGAATATACAGTAGTCAACATTCGAAGTGAATGTGTGATGAGTGATGTAGGACATCTTTGATGAAAGGTGATGATCCACTTTAAAAGTCGCCTACTATCGACTGTTATGGTTTCTAATATTATAATCTTTTTTACATTTATCTTTAGTCCAAGTCATGAGATATCATGGATTTTGTTTGTCGTTTTAAACGTTAAAGGGCCACGAAACCCCCCTGGCTCCGCTGGGTGTTTTCACACCTACAGTCTGGAAAAGCTTAGGAAAGTGGGTGTGTCCAGCTCTGTTTAGGTGGGAGTTTAAGGGGAGGGAAAGGGGGAAGGTTTTGCATAAAAATGGGAGTTTCCATTTGTGCACGCGCTCATTTTCAAACAAACGATGCACACACACAGACGCAGGGGAGAAACAAGTGACTGTTTACATTGACATGAGTCATCTAATTATTAGCCAAATTATTAATTCGTCGACTTTAACTGCAGTTTGGCACTTATACTTTAATCCAGGAACATTTCCTGCATGTCCCCCGTGACAAACGAGATGTGAGACACTGCTAAGAGTGTTGTATTAATGGAGTGTTTGATACTGCGCGGCGTAAGGGCGAAATAAAAACCCTCCGCAGACTATCCTGTCACAAAATGCGGCGAAAATTCTACACAAGCAAATAGTTTGACTGCAGTGTTTACACTCGGAGAGCAGAATTTACAGCGGATCTTTCAGTCTTTAATACTGTACAGATATTAACGTACTGCAAACTCAGTAACAGTTAATCATTTTGACAAAGGTCTGTCTTTAAACACTGGCAGAGTTACGAACTACTAAATAACTAACTTCACCATCTGAATAAACAAGCAAAGAGCACTGATGGCTTACCAAATCTGTAGACCAGGACAATCAACATAAACTGGAGCGGCGTCTGTTTTAAACCATTTCTAGATGCGGAAAGCTCTCGGGTGAAAAAATAAAGTTTAACAGCATTTCTGCTGTGCGCGCGCGTGTGTGTCCAGTTGTGCTCTCATAGCGGGAAATGGAGACTAAACGTGCAGCACATAAATACAACACTGGCGACATGCGTCTCCTTCCACTTGTTTTGGAAGCACAACGTGGCGTCTTTCTGCCGTCTGGACACTGCAACACGTACACACAGTCTTCGAAGCTCTCGTGCATATTAATGAGTTGTGCCGCATACACAATAGAGCGCGCTGATTGGCTTGAACAAAGGCTATCTCATGAATTAATGCCGCACACTCAGAGACGTCAGTGTGTTCTGGCCGGGACAGGCGTCCACTGTGCTCGCTGGAGAATATGCATAGATCTCATCGGCGTGACGCAGCCTCAAAAATTCGTTTCAAACCGGAAGAACGAATTTGCTCGAAATAACGCAAAAACAACCAATTTACACTCTTTAGTCAATTATACGTGTCCTAATAGTAGGGCTGTAACGATACGCGATATGAAACCGAAATCGCGACACTAAGATCCACGATCCTGTGTCACGATTTGATGAGGAAGAATCGCGACACACCCGTGACTAACTTTTCAATCATGTAACGCCTTCCTGCAAAAGTTGAGCAAGTTGAAGAAGAACGTGAGGAAACATGGCAGAGATTGCAGACCCTCCCTCTTCATATAAGTCAGCAGTATAGCAACATTTCAGCTACCCAGTGGAGATAAAGGATAGCAATTGCGTGATCGACAAGACCCACACAATATGCCGTAAGAGCTTTAGTGACAGGCAACACAACCAACATACAGATGATACGTAAAGTACACACATAATACGTAAAGAGGCTGTGATAGATTGGAAGATCAGCATATTAAAAGTTCCCGTGACAACAGACAACGAAACATTGCCAATGCTGTCGAAGGGGACGGTTTTTTTTTTTTACCGCATATAAGATGCTTTGCTCACACTGTTAATCTGGCTGCACAGAGAGGGATACGGGCGTTCACCAGATGTCCCGACTTTAATATGGGCTTCTCTGAAACTATGAATATTTAACTTTAATTTTATTTAGGCTATTGTATTTACCAAACCAACACAATCTCACGGCAACTTGTGTTTTGGCGCTGAAGCATATAGCGCGCTTGTTTTTGAAGCGCATCACCGCAAAGGTTATTCATTATTCTTTTTTATCTAGTAAATAACTGACCAACCAAAACTACATCAATATTAAGATAAAAAATATATCTAACGAAATTCGTTTCAAAAAGATATTTTTTCCAAGAAAATTGTATGAATTATATTTTTGTTTGTGCCTGTCCAACTGTGCGGTGAAAATGTGTTCCGCTGCGGGGAAAATAAGAATTTAATAGTTCACAGCAGAAAGGGCACGGTCCGTGCGGGCTTTCTCCATCTTCTCAATTGTGTTGGGCACAGCTAGGTTCAGTTTGGAGGCATTTTGACGCCAGTGTCCATTCCGTGTCAATGAAATGGAAAGTTAGCGACATGTAAAGTGTCATTTCTGTACTCGACCACATCTGTTGTAAGTCAAAAATACTCGACTGTGGTGGAATTGGGCTGTGGCAGCTCACCACGGATACGTTTGTAGGCTCGTAGAATAGCTGTTTTGGAGAAACATGTACGTCCGGACAATTCATTATAGCTGTCGGGTGTGGTTACGAGGTCTCCGAAAGAAAAAAAAAAGTATTGAAAGACACTATTTTTTTCGCAGAGATTCTTGGTTACTGCATCAGTGCATTTGTTCCACCTCACATTGTCCCTCCTATATTTTGTGCATCGCTTAAATGCATCACTAATTGATGGCTGCACCTGTTCGTCTGACTTCTGCGCTCGATTTTTTTTTACTGCATTGCCCATTTTGGCAGCCTCATTCTTGTGCGCTTTGTATAAATTAGTTGTGTTTCCTCCATATGCTGCCACATTTGTCAGGTAAAGTTTACATCTCTTAAATGTAAGAGAACTTGACTGAAAAAGAATTTTCAACATGCTCGAATCATCTCCACAATGGTTAATCTTGTTCTTTGGTGTTCAGTTTATAAAGATTTTTCAAATGTTATTTGATAAAAAATATTATTTAAAAAAATAAAAATTTCCCACCCCTCACGAAAAAAAATCGTGATACGAATTGAATCGTGGGTCAAAAATCGTGATAGGAACCGAATCATGGGTTTGGTGTATCGTTACAGCCCTACCTAATAGTGTTTATAGCAGCGCAGAACACATATATGACTGTCAACAGCTCAAAAAATGTGTTTGGTGTTTTATGGCCCTTTAATATCTTTAACAGGGCTCGAAATGAACCTACGTGGTAGCATCAGTGCTCCCGAGCATCAGACAATATTGAGGAGTCAGCGTTGGCTGCTGTAGTTTCCTCAGTGTTTTCTCTGTGTGTGTTTTTCAGCGATCAACAGCATCATGGATCCGCAGGGGAACCCGGAGCTGATGCGGACGTTCTCCTCATCTGCAGCTGCAGCGCGAGGATCCAGATCTGCTCTGCGGGACAACAGATCTGCAGGAGGAGGAGCAGGAGCCACACCCAGAGCCAGACGCATGTTCAGGAGCACAGACAGAGACGGCT